>WNGS01009486.1:0-14883 GCA_020271785.1 Procambarus virginalis
GCCGAGCAACGCAACTGGTATGTACAGGGACGCCTTAAACACACTTGACCATCACGACCGGACATAAGAAAGTGATAGCCGAGGCTATATGAACCACTTCCCCGCCCCGCCGGCACTCGGATGGTAATCTTGGGCATAGCATTTTATCAAATCACCTCATTTTTTGGGTGCAACACGTGAGGACACACGCAACTGTACATACCAGTCGCGTTGAACCCATATATATATATTATATATATATATGTATATATATATATATATATATATATATCTATATATCTATATGATCTTATATTTTATAGATATACTATATATAGATATATATTATACTAATATATCTATATCTATTTTATATATATATATATATTATATATATATATATATATATATATATATATGGGTTCCATACTCGGAGTATGGGTTTCGAGTCACTTCTAGGGGTTGTGAGTTTTCATTCGCATATAGTCCTGGGGACCATTCAGGCTTGTTCACATATATATAATATATATATACTATATATATATATACTATATTAATATATATATATATATATATATATATATATCGTACCTAGTAGCCAGAACGCACTTCTCAGCCAACTATGCAAGGCCGGATTTGCCTAATAAGCCAAGTTTTCATGAATTAATTGTTTTTCGACTACGTAACCTACCTAACCTAACCTAACCTAACTTTTTCGGCTACCTAATTTTACCTAACCTAACCTATAAAGATAGGTTAGGTTAGGTTAGGTAGGGTTTGGTTAGGTTTGGTCATATAACTACGTTAATTTTAACTCCAATAAAAAAAAAATTGACCTCATACATAATGAAATGGGTAGCTTTATCATTTTCATAAGAAAAAAAATTTGAGAAAATTATATTAATTCATGAAAACTTGGCTTATTAGGCAAATCGGGCCTTGCATAGTTTGGCTGAGAAGTGCGTTTCTGGCTACTAGGTACGACCACATATATATATATATATATATATTATATATATATATATATATATATATATAATATATATATATATATTATTATAGACCGAAAGTAGAGTATAATTCTTACACGATCGAAAATGTTTCTTCACTGTTGATGGTGGAATTGAACATATTCGCCAAATCATTTATTTCTACGTCTTACCGACACTTGAACGCGTTTCGTTAATATTACATTTTCAAGACTTTTAGTTACACACACTCAACTATAACCTGCACAACACTAAACAGAGTTCTTACTTTTGCTAGATGTTAAACAGCTTTCAGTATATTTCATACCCACATTTTGGTGGGGGTGAGGTGATATGTTACAACAGTTTTGGATGAGGTGAACAAAACTTTCAACACAGGATAGAACACGAAATATTGGGGGTATTAATTTGTGTAAATTGAAGGTAAGAATGGAAGTAACTGCAGAGGGCCTATTGGCCCATATTTCTTGATGCTTCTATATTGGAGCGGAGTCTTGTAGTGGGTAGAATATAGCTGTGCATTAATTGGCTGTTGATTGCTGGTGTTTGACTTCTTGATGTGTAGTGCCTCGCAGATGTCAAGCCGCCTGCTATCGCTGTATCTATCGATGATTTCTGTGTTGTTTGCTGAGATTTCTCTCTGGTGATGGTCTGGTTGTGGGAAGAGATTATATGTTCCTTAATGGAGCCCTGTTGCTTATGCATCGTTAATCGCCTGGAAAGAGATGTTGTTGTCTTCCCTATATACTGAGTTCTTTGGAGCTTACAGTCCCCAAGTGGGTATTTAAAGGCATAGACAACGTTGGTCTCTTTTAAAGCGTTCTGCTTTGTGTCTGGAGAGTTTCTCATGAGTAGGCTGGCCGTTTTTTTGGTTTTATAGTAAATCGTCAGTTGTATCTTCTGATTTTTGTCTGTAGGGATAACGTTTCTATTAACAATATCTTTCAGGACCCTTTCCTCCGTTTTGTGAGCTGTGGAAAAGAAGTTCCTGTAAAATAGTCTAATAGGGGGTATAGGTTTTTGTTAGTTGTCTCTTCAGAGGTCGAATGGCGTTTCACCTTCCTTCTTATGATGTCTTCACCAAAACCATTGTCGGAGAAGCCGTTGTTGACTAGGACCTGCCTTACCCTACAGAGTTCTTCATCGACTTGCTTCCATCCTGAGCTGTGGCTGAGAGCATGGTCGACATAAGCGTTAACAACACTCTTCTTTTACCTGTCCGGGCAGTCACTGTTGGAATTTAGGCATATTCCTATGTTTTCTTAGTGTAGACTGCAGTGTGGAAACCTCCGCTCCTTTTCATGACTGTTACATCTAGAAGGGCAGCTTCACCATCCTTCTCCATCTCGTAAGTGAAATGCAACACAGAATTCTGCTGAAATGCCTCATTCAGCTCCTGCAGATGTCTGACATCAAGTACCTGTGTAAAAATGTCGTCAACGTACCTGCAGTATATGGCCGTTTCAAGTTCATGTCGACTAAGACTTTTGCTCGATGGTACCCATGTAGAAGTTCACAAACAGGACACCTAGGAGAGAACCCATGGCGACCCCATCTACTTATACATGTGCCCATCCGGGCTCAAGAAGGGTGCCTCTTTAGTACAAGCATGGAGTAGTTTCCTTAGGATGTTTTCTGGTATGTCAAGAGGAGTACAGGCCGGATCACGATACACTCTGTCCGCTATCATCCCAATTGTTTCATCCACAGGTACGTTGGTAAACAGTGATTCTACCTCCAACGAGGCTCTTATCCCTGTGGCTTTTGTTCACCGCAGTAAGTCAACAATTCCTTTGGAGACTTCAGGCTCAAGGCACAAGGGACATAAGGAGTCAGCAAGCCGTTGAGACGCTTCGCCAGTCTGTACGTGGGTGTGGGTATCTGGCTGATGATTGGCCGAAGTGGGTTTCCAGGCTTATGTGTCTCGACATTTCTTTCAGCCTGAAGTCCCCAAAGGAATTTGTTGACTTAATGCTGGGAACACGGGCCACAGGGATAAGAGCCTTGTTGGACGTAGAATCACTGTTTACCAACGTACCTGTGGAAAATTATGAAAAATTTGTGTTAGAATTATTAATCCTATTTTTTCGGTCATATATATAATAAATGTCTACAGGAAAGACTGCTACCAAAATAAATATATATATATATATATATATAATATATATATATATATATATATATATATAATATATATATATATATATATATATATATATAGTCGGGGTTTCACGGTTCGTGTTAGTGAAGGGTTAAAGCAAAGGTAGACTGGATCTCCTCTCGAGGTGGTTGCTCCGACAATAACCCTTACTCACCGTCGTTCTACGGGTCTTCCCTCGATCCTCTAGGCTCCACTGCACGCCCCGGAGAGTACCCCAGTCGATCTCACAACCGGCCTTAAGTTGTAAGATGAGTGGAGACACAGATCGTTCCCTCAATCTGTGGCCCGCCCCGACACAGAACTCTCACACAGCCTTCAAGGTCGCCAACTGGTGTTTTTAGGTGTCCAGTAACACTGCAGTGGTGAGGTGTAATTGTGGTAATTGTGGTAAGAGCAATTTCAAATAGCGTGGTCTCAGGCAAGTCACTCTGTTTTACTTCATTACACGGTCACAAGATCAATGGAGGGGATGATATCAAACAACAAAGAGTTTTGGTATTTTACTTAAAAGACAACGAGAAATATATATGCATCAATGTATCAGGAACAAAGTATAGCAGCTGCTCACTCCGCTGCAAATAATGACAAATAATCCGGAACGCACCAAATGGTAACACACGGCAACCCCTCGCGTCACCTGTCAAAGTCAGCTGACTCCGGGCCCTAGCACCGTGAGAAAGAATAGTACTTGTTTTCTAATTCTGTCACGATCCCCGTTTATTTAACTTTTCGCAAAACACTGTATTTAACATTCACATGGCATACTTATGATTTCACTGGGTTACGATATACCACTTCACTGGCCTCACGATCAATATCTTATTCACACTGCACTCACAGTGACTTTTCACCGTAAAAAAAGATTACTCTATTCTTAACAATATTTACTGTGAATGCACTCGCTTGATCACTGAACTTATCTTTACATCTATACTCTCTCTCAAAGATATATTACTGGCAATCACTTCACGTATATGATATTATTCAGTACACAGGCATGTACATAGATAAATCAGTAATCAAATTACAGGCATATATATATATATATTATATATTATATATATATATATATATATATATATATATATATATATATATATATATATATAAATCATGAAGATCAATACACAGGCATTTATATCAATAAATCATGGAGATCAATACACAGGCATTTATATAAATTCTGGGCTAATAGCCTAACACCAATATCTGGTTTACTACCAATATATAATAATAATAATCACAAGACATTAATTAGTCACAGTAAATTTCTTAATGAATCCTGGTGCTTGCACACACCCACACATAGATATATATATATGTAAACTAATACTGTGAGCGCTCTGGGTAGCCTCACCACACACTGTGCTCCCTGTGACTTAGACTCAGGTGAGACTTGCTCACGACATATAAAATATTCTGACAAGTATATAGCTAACTAAAGGGGAAATGGGAGGGTAACTGTAAACACCTACTTTACCTATCCTAGGATGACAGTTGGGTTGTAGCTCCTGGTCCAGGCTCTCGCCTCGTACACCCTCCAGAAACACAAGCCAACGCCTTAGGATTTTCGCGTCTCGCCGCTTTCTGTACACTGCAGGTCCGTGCTCCTTCCCCTACAGTACGTCGCAGGGTTGAAGTCGGTCTCCTGGCCGTCAACTTTCCTCCCAACTACGGCAGCCAGCCTACGTCTCGGCGGTCGTCGTACGTTTCCCAAATAGTCCTTGTCACTGTACTCCCAGAGGAACTGCCTCTCACCACTACGAAGTCACTGTGAAGTTATCAGCCGTCCCAGACGATACTGCTTAAGCTCCACACGCACAGCACCCGACTTCAGAGCACTTGAAGCTCACTACACTGTCAATTCCCTCGTCGTCTAGGCATGTCACTAGGTATTTGGGAAGACTTCTCGACGTGCTTGCATCTAACTGTTGACTCGTAGGGTTCCACGAAGGTGGGGTTACTGTCAAACTTGACAGGATCGTCGATCACACGTTCAACCAAGTTGACAAGGTGGTCAACTCGATTCACTCACGGTGGATTGGCCCGGCCACTAAGCTGTCTCTTATACTGGTGGACTGCCAAGGACGTCACACGCGACGATGCCTGGCCCACTTCTTGCAACGCACCTGTTCCGGAGCATTGTTGCTCAATATTCTGTCAATTCCTTATCTGAGCCACATCTGGGTTGCAGGAAGACCTCACAGAGTGCGCGCTAACAACTGGAGACGCTTACATCCACCGGAGCTCGGTAATCCGTCACTCAAACAGGATGACCGGTCGCACGTCCTGCCTCTCGGACGCGTCGTGTGAGACTGATAGCGCGAAGGCGCCGCCACGGCTGGACCCCCTTGCCTATGTGACGTCACATTTTCCAAAGTCGGTTTTCATTGGCTCCCAGTGCCACGTCGCTGACGGTGACCAATCTGGCGACACTGACGTCACACAGTTTTGGCGGGAGAACAGACTCGCCAGCGCCATTTTGGCTCCCTAAAGGGCCTATCCCACAGGCCAAAACATTCTTCTTTCACGAATTTCTCGGCTCATCGAGAATACTACTCTCTCCCACATATGTTCAATTGATGCCTGCAACGTAGAGAACGCTCGGGAATAGTGGACATGACTCTTACAGCAGGCGTGGGAGAATTAGAAGGGGGGGAACACCGTCACAATATATATATATATATATATATATATATATATATATATATATATATATATATATATATATATTATATATTTCTTGAGTATCAGTCATCTTGATCGTGAGTAGTTATCTTGAGATGATTTCACGGCTTTGCGTCCCCGCTGCCCGGTCCTCGACCAGGCCTCCTTTTTGTTAGACACAATCGGGAAACAGACCGTAGCAACTGTCTAACTCCCAAGTACCTATTTACTGCTAGGTGAACTGGAGTCAGGACAGAACAGGATCCGGAAAAATAAAACATAAAACCAAATTTCAATATTGGTAGGCCTAGTATAGGACATATATGTATATATTGGACCGAGCCGCGGGGACGCTAAGCCGCGAAATCATCTCAAGATAACTGCTCAAGATCCTGTATAAATACAAGTACAAAACTGCTGTATTTGGGGTCCATCACTACATATTGAAACTTTCGACCTAATACGCAAATTATTGTCATTTCAAGAGGATGGTGTGTTTAAATTTCAGCAACATGAAAATAACGAAAGTAGTAACTTTAATTATTTTCATAATGTTATAAAATAACTATCAGCGGCATTAATCGCCTCAAAAAACGAACTAAATTCCTCCACAAACTTTTATGATTCCCCCCCCTTGAAACCAAACGGTTTTAATTCCACTACAAACTTTGATAATCCCCCAAACCACCAGGCCCTCTCCCTCAATAAACGGGTATAGAGTTTCGACTTCACATGCGTGGGGTTCATGGTTCGAGTCTCCTAGAGCCCAAGGGAATGGAACGGTCATAGAGCCCTGTGACCAGCATCAGCATCCCCAGCAGTGGAGATGTAAGGAAGCTTTTGCTATAGTTGGATGTGACAAAGGCTATAGTCCCGTACAGAATATCGCCATGGATACTAAAGTAAGGTGCAGAAGCATTTTGCCTACCACTCTCCATGATGTATAACAAATCACTGATAACAGGTGAACTGCCAAAAATTTGGAAGGCGGCAAACGTATTCCCGATGTACAAGAAGGGGGATAGACAGGAGGCACTGAACTACAGGCCAGTGTCCCTAACTTGCATACCATGCAAGCTAATGGAGAAAATCTTGCAAAAAAAGCTAGTGGAACATCTGGAGCGAAGAAACTTTGTGTTACAACACCAACATGGTTTCAGGGATGGCAAGTCATGCCTCACAGGATTAACTGAATTCTACAATCAGGCAACAAGAACCAGACAAGAAAGAGAGGGGCGAGCAGACTGCATATTTATGGATTGTCAGAAAGCCTTTGACACAGTGCTACACCAGAGACTAGTGCGAAAGCTGGAGATGCAGGCAGGAGTTGAAAGAGAAGGTACTCCATTGGATAAGGGAGTAACTAAGTAACAGAAGCTAGGCAGCGAGTTACTGTGCTGAATGAGGTCTCAGATTTTCGAGCCGTCACCAGTTGGGTCCCGCAGGGTTCAGTCCTTGGACCTACACTGTTTCTAATATATGTAAATGATCTTCCAGATGGTATAGAATCATTCCTCTCATTGTTTGCTGATGATGCAAAAACTATGAGGAGGATTAAGACGGACGAAGATAGTATCAAACTACAAGATGACCTAGACAGACTGCATGAATGGTCCAACAAATAGCTACTAAAGTTAACCCGAGTAAATGTAAGGTAATGAAACTAGGCAGTGGAAACAGGAGGCCAGACACAGGATACAGAATGGGAAATGAAGTCCTTCATGAAACGGACAAAGAGAAGAATCAAGGAGTTGATATCACACCAACACTGTCTCCTGAAGCCCAAATCAAAAGAATAACGTCTGCGGCATATGCGAGGCTGGCAAACATCAGAACAGCCTTCAGGTACCTGTGTACGGAATCATTCAGAACCTTGTATACCACGTATGTACCACCAATCCTGGAACATGCGGCCCCAGCATGGAGCCCGTACCTTGTCAAGCAAAAGGCGAAGCTTGAAAAAATTCAGAGATATGNCCAAGCAAGGCAAGACTCAGCCTAAATTGTTGCATAGCCACATCAGGAGAAAAACAACAGTAAAGGAACAGGTTATGAAACTGAGGATAGGGGCGGAAGGATTCACTACAATGACAAGGAAGTGTGTGAGGAGTTGAATAAGAAATTCCAGGAGGTCTTCACCTTCGAGCAAGGAGAAATTCCAGAGGTAAGAGAGGGAATAGCTAACCAGGAACCACGGAAGACTTTGAGATTACCAGCGGGGTAGTAAGGAAGTGTTTACTAGAGTTGGATGTGACAAAGGATAGGCCCAGATGGAATCTCCCCATGGGTTCTAAAGGAAGGAGCAAGAGAACTGTGCCTACCACTCTCCATTGTGTATACCAAGTCACTGGCAACAGGGGAACTGCCAGATATTTGGAAAGCAGCTAACGTAGTCCCGATATACAAGAAAGGGGATAGACAGGAGGCACTGAACTACAGGCCAGTGTCCCTAACCTGCATACCATGCAAGCTGATGGAGAAGATTGTGCGAAAAAAACTAGTGGAGCATCTGGAGCGAAGGAACTTTGTAACACAGCACCAACATGGGTTCAGGGATGGCAGGTCCTGCCTCACAGGGTTACTTGAATTCTACGACCAGGCAACAAAAATAAGGCAAGAAGAGAAGGGTGGGCAGACTGCATATTTTTAGATTGTCAAAAAGCCTTTGATACAGTGCCACACAAGAGGCTAGTGCGAAAGTTGGAGATGCAGGCTGGAGTGAAAGGGAAGGTACTCCGGTGGATAGAGGAGTACCTAAGCAACAGGAGACAACGAGTCTGTGTGAGGGGTGAAGTCTCAGATTGGCGAGACGTTACAAGTGGAGTCCCGCAGGGGTCAGTCCTTGGACCTATACTGTTTCTGGTATATGTAAATGATCTCCCAGAGGGTATAGATTCGTTCCTCTCAATGTTTGCCGACGATGCAAAAATTATGAGGAGGATTGAAACAGAGGATGATAGTAGGAGGCTACAAGATGACCTAGATAGACTGAGTGAATGGTCCAACAAATGGCTGTTGAAGTTCAACCCAAGTAAATGCAAAGTAATGAAACTAGGCAGTGGATACAGGAGGCCAGACACAGGATACAGAATAGGGGATGAAGTACTTAATGAAACAGACAGAGAGAAAGATCTAGGAGTTGATATCACACCAAACCTGTCTCCTGAAGCCCACATAAAGAGAATAACGTCTGCGGCATATGCGAGGCTGGCTAACATCAGAACGGCGTTCAGGAACCTGTGTAAGGAATCATTCAGAATCTTGTACACCACATATGTAAGACCAATCCTGGAGTACGCGGCCCCAGCATGGAGCCCGTACCTTGTCAAACACAAGACGAAGCTGGAAAAAGTCCAAAGGTATGCTACTAGACTAGTCCCAGAACTAAGAGGCATGAGTTATGAGGAAAGGCTGCGGGAAATGCAACTTACGACACTGGAAGACAGAAGAGTAAGGGGGGACATGATCACAACCTACAAAATCCTCAGGGGAATTGACCGGGTAAACAAGGATGAACTATTCAACACTGGAGGGGCGCGAACAAGGGGACACAGGTGGAAGCTGAGTACCAAATGAGCCACAGAGACATTAGAAAGAACTTTTTCAGTGTCAGAGTAGTTAGTAAATGGAATGCACTAGGCAGTGATGTGGTGGAGGCTGACTCCATACACAGTTTCAAATGTAGATATGATAGAGCCCAGTAGGCTCAGGAACCTGTACACCAGTTGATTGACAGTTGAGAGGCGGGACCAAAGAGCCAAAGCTCAACCCCCGCAAGCACAATTAGGTGAGTACAATTAGGTGAGTACACACATACACACACACACACACACAACACACACACACACACACACACACACACACACACACACACTCACACACGGACTGCATTTTTTGGACTGTCGGAAAGCCTTCGGCACAGTACGTAATAAAATACTGATGCATAAGCTGGAGAAACAGGCAGGAGTAACTGGTAGGGTGCTTCAATGGATAAGGGAGTACATAAGCAATAGGAAGCAGAGTTACTGTGAGGGGTGAGACCTCAGATTGGCGTGAAGTCACCAGTGGAATCCCACAGGGCTCTGTACTCGGACCTATCCTGTTTCTGGTATACGTAAATGATCTCCCATAGGGTATTGACTCATTCCTCTCAATATTTGCTGACGACGCTAAAATTATGAGAAGGATTATGACAGAGGAGGACAGCTTGAGGCTTCAAGAAGACCTGGACAAGCTGCAGGAATAGTCGAACAAATGGTTGTTAGAGTTAAACCCAAGTAAATGTAATGTAATGAAGATAAGTGTAAGGAGCAAGAGACCAGATACAAGGTATCATTTGGGAAATGAATACTTCAAGAGTTAGAGAAAGAGAAAGACCTGATTGATATCACACCAGACCTGTCCCCTGAAGCTCATATCAAGAGGATAAGATCAGCGGCATATGCCAGGTTGGCTAACTTAGGAACGGCCTTTAGAAACTTGTGTAAGGTATCTTTCAGAACTTTCTGTACAACATATGTCAGACCAATCCTGGAGTATGTGGCTCCAGCATGTAGTCCATATGTAGTCAAGGATAAGACTAAACTGGAAAAGGTTCAAAGGTTTGCCACCAGACTAGTACCCGAACTGAGCTGTATTAGCTACGAGGAGAGACTACAGGAATTAAACCTCACGTCACTGGATACAGAAGAGTTAGAAGGGACAGGATCACCGCTTACAAGATTCTCAGAAGAATTGATATGGTAGACGAAGGCAGACTATTTGAAACAAGGGGCACACGCACTAGGGAACACAGGTTGAAATTGAGTGCTCAAATGACCCATAGAGACGTTAGAAAGAATTTTTTCAGTGTCAGAGAAGTAGACAAATGGAATGCATTAGGAAGTGATGTGGTGGAGGCTGACTCCATACACAGTTTCAAGTGTAGATATAATAGAGCCCAGTAGGCTCAGGAACCTGTACATTAGTTGACTGACATTTGAGAGGCGAGACCAAAGAGCCAGAGCTCAACCCCCGCAAGCACAACTAGGTAAGTACAACTAGGTAAGTACACACAGAAACACAGAAATAAGGCGTCAAAACATTAAACCGATGGCTAGAGAGGCGGAGACAAAGAGCTATCAGCTCGTTCTTGTCAATACACACACACACACACACACACACGCACACACAGAAGTGAACAGAATCAAGGACCATCGGGTACTGGTAACCCATATCAAGCATATCACCTCTCTTTGTTGGCTTTAGGGGAGGTCACATCTGCTCTCTGTCGGTGGTTTTACCTCCGTTTGGTTCTGGAGCGAACACAATGTTATGGTGAGGATTGTATAACACCCACAGGACACACAAGGGCATCTTCTTAAAAGCAGTTTCTATTAAAATATTTGCACTTTGAGGTACCTTGCATATTCTTCTGAAAATGGGTATTGTCTACCTACTCCTCGATAAACAGGACCTCTTTTGTATTCTGATTTAATTGTCGTTCCAATTTCTCTGTAATACGAGGACAGGGAAACGAGGAGGGTAGCGGAAATGTACAATAATGGCGTGATAGTGGCGCAGTACGACATTAACCGGACAGACGTATGACTGCGCAGTGGGTGGATTGCCAGGGACAATATATCCTTAATGTTTTATTTCGACCCCTCGGCCATTACCATATACCTTCTCTTAGACATCATCACATTCTTCATCTCACAAGCATTATCGCATTTCACCACTTCTCTCAGTCGTTATCATATTTTCCTTCGTACACAGTAATTTTCTTCTGACTTCTGTAACTCGCAACGAATGTAAGTAAAAAATAATAAAGCACTTCAATGGCAGATCTGGAAATATGCAATACAAAGACTAAGAAGTTTTTCTTAGTAAACTCAGCGACGGTTTCGCTCCTTGCATGGTCAGCGTTCCATTCCCCGATGACTGCATCAAAGTGAGGATTGATACCATCCTTCTCTCCCAGCTTCCCTTCCCTTCCTTTACTGTTCTTAATCTGTCCTCATATCCGAGCTTGAAGGTCATCTTAATACCCTCTACCAGTACCAAAGTCGCACGGGCTAAGCTTTCTTTACAGCCTCGTACAGAATGTTACGTTGTGATAAACTGCCACTGGAATACTATTGAGATCATAAGAGAAAAGACGAGGACAGGAATGATATAATTTCCTTTTCCAATGGAATCAAATTAAACTATATCTATGGTGACACTGTGGAACAAAGCCATGCGAAAGATAGATGTACAGGAGTGGAAAATGGCGCTCTGATGGACTAGAATCTGATTGGGAATTCCATGTGAGAACATCCTTTAACACCTCAGCTGCCGCGTCAGCTTGAAAGGCTTTGAAGAGAATGGATGGTCAGAATATATTTCAGAGCTGGTCATGTGATTTACGAGGCAAAGCTTAGCTGATTCGGTTGTCCAAGCAGTTAGTAATTGCCCCAACTGGTGGTGCGTCACGACGTTGGTACGACCCGCACTTTAACTTGTAATATAAAGGTATTCACACATCCCATCCGACAATTTAGGGATATGTGAGAGCTGATTTGTGAACTGGACCAGAGTGGTCGTGTTCTGTCGTGTACTGGGCCAGAGTGCTTGTGTTTTGTCGTGTACTAGGAAAGACTGCTCGTGTTCTGTCGTGTACTGGGACAGAGTGCTAGAGTTTTGTCGTGTACTGGGCCAGAGTGCTCGTGATCTGCCGTGTACTGGGTCAGAGTGCTCGTGTTCTGTCGTGTACTGGGCCAGAGTGCTCGTGTTCTGTCATGTACTGGGCCAGAGTGCTCGTGTTCTGTCGTGTACTGGGTCAGTGTGCTCGTGTTCTGTC
Source organism: Procambarus virginalis (assembly GCA_020271785.1). Taxonomy (NCBI): domain Eukaryota; kingdom Metazoa; phylum Arthropoda; class Malacostraca; order Decapoda; family Cambaridae; genus Procambarus; species Procambarus virginalis. The sequence goes on from WNGS01009486.1 coordinate 12,620, forward strand.
GTGTACTGGGCCAGAGTGCTCGTGTTCTGTCATGTACTGGGCCAGAGTGCTCGTGTTCTGTCATGTACTGGGCCAGAGTGCTCGTGTTCTGTCGTGTACTGGGCCAGTGTGCTCGTGTTCTGTCATGTACTGGGCCAGAGTGCTCGTGTTCTCTCGTGTACTGGGCCAGAGTGCTCGTGTTCTGTCGTGTACTGGGCCAGAGTGCTCGTGTTGTGTCATGTACTGGGCCAGTGTGCTCGTGTTCTGTCATGTACTGGGCCAGAGTGCTCGTGTTCTGTCGTGTACTGGGCCAGAGTGCTCGTGTTCTGTCGTGTACTGGGCCAGAGTGCTCGTGTTCTGTCGTGTACTGGGCCAGAGTGTTTGTGTTTTGTCGTGTACTGGGCCAGAGTGTTTGTGTTTTGTCGTGTACTGGGCCAGAGTGCTGGTGTTCTGTCGTGTACTGGGCCAGAGTGTTTGTGGATTGTCGTGTACTGGGCCAGAGTGTTTGTGTTCTGTCATGTACTGGGCCAGAGTGCTCGTGTTCTGTCGTGTACTGGGCCAGAGTGCTCGTGTTCTGTCGTGTACTGGGCCAGAGTGCTCGTGTTCTGTCGTGTACTGGGTCAGAGTGTTTGTGTTCTGTCGTGTACTGGGCCAGAGTGCTCGTGTTCTGTCGTGTACTGGGCCAGAGTGTTTGTGTTTTGTCGTGTACTGGGCCAGAGTGTTTGTGTTTTGTCGTGTACTGGGCCAGAGTGTTTGTGTTTGTCGTGTACTGGGCCAGAGTGCTGGTGTTCTGTCGTGTACTGGGCCAGAGTGTTTGTGTATTGTCGTGTACTGGGCCAGAGTGTTTGTGTTTTGTCGTGTACTGGGCCAGAGTGTTTGTGTTTTGTCGTGTACTGGGTCAGTGTGCTCGTGTTCTGTCGTGTACTGGGCCAGAGTGCTCGTGTTCTGTCGTGTACTGGGCCAGAGTGCTCGTGTTCTGTCTTGTACTGGGCCAGAGTGCTCGTGTTCTGTCGTGTACTGGTCCAGAGTGCTTGTGTTCTGTCGTGTACTGGGCCAGTGTGCTCGTGTTCTGTCTTGTACTGGGCCAGAGTGCTCGTGTTCTGTCGTGTACTGGGCCAGAGTGCTCGTGTTCTGTCTTGTACTGGGCCAGAGTGTTTGTGTTTTGTCGTGAACTGGGTCAGTGTGCTCGTGTTCTGTTGTGTACTGGGCCAGAGTGCTCGTGTTCTGTCGTGTACTGGGCCAGAGTGCTCGTGTTCTGTCTTGTACTGGGCCAGAGTGCTCGTGTTCTGTCTTGTACTGGGCCAGAGTGCTCGTGTTCTGTCGTGTACTGGGCCAGAGTGCTCGTGTTCTATCTTGTACTGGGCCAGACGTCTCGTGTTCTGTCGTGTATTGGGCCAGAGTGCTTGTGTTCTGTCGTGTACTGGGCCAGAGTGCTTGTGTTTTGTCGTGTACTGGGGCCAGAGTTCTCGTGTTATGTCGTGTACCGGGCCCGAGTGGTCGTGTTCTGTCGTGTACCGGGCCAGAGTGCTCGTGTTCTGTCGTGTACTGGGGCAGCGCTCGTGTTCTGTCGTGTACCGGGCCAGAGTTCTCGTGTTCTGTCGTGTACTGGGGCAGTGCTTGTGTTCTGCCGTGTACTGGGCCGGAGTGTTTGTGTTCTGTCGTGTACTGAGGCAGTGCTTGTGTTCAACCTACTCATGAAAAACTCTACAGACACAAAGCAGAATGCCTTGAAGGAAACCAACGTCGTCGATGCCTTCAAATGCCCACTTTGGGACCGTAAGCCCCAAAGAACTCAGTATATAGGCAAGACAACAACGTCTCTTTCCAGACGATTAACAATGCATAAACAACAGGGCTCCATAGAGGAACATATAATCTCCTTTCACAACCAGACCATCACGAGAGAAATCTTAACAAACAACACAGAAATCATCGATAGGTACAGCGATAGCAGGCGGCTCGACATCTGTGAGGCACTACACATAAAAAAAGTCAACACCAGCAATCAACAGCCAATTAATGCACAACTATATTCTAACCACTTCAAGACTCCGTACCAATATAGAAGCATGAAGAGGAAGTATCGGCCAATAAGCCCTCTGCAGTTACTTCCATTCTTATGCTCTCATATCCAATTAATACCCAAAGTTTCGTGTTCTGTCGTATTGTATTTGTATATTTCAGAACACGATTTGTATTTGTCACAAGTTTGTTCACCTCATTCAAAGCAGTTGCATCTTATCACCTCACCCAAATGCGAGTATAAGTTTGACGGATTATCTGTT
>WNGS01009488.1:8648-19282 GCA_020271785.1 Procambarus virginalis
AATGTGGCATTGGTGACGTTGGCAACATAAACAGCAGTAGTGTTATTCTCACTGATGTAAGGACGGTTCTACGTAGGTACCATTGATTTGACATGTGTCACCGTCAGCTATTACGTGTTCTAGTTCAGATACACCAGGTATTTTGACAATAACCTTGTTAGTGATGAGAATGTAGTACTGTGTCTTGGTGGAAGATGCCTCTGACCTGACTGATGTAGACTCCAGGCAAGTAAGGTAATGAACAATCGCTGGGGCCCCTTGCAAAGATTCATTGACCTCACCGACCTGCGAGACTGTGGAAACGTGCGTTGGTCTGGTGTCAGTAAGTGACTGAGTGACAGTTTGTTTGGCGTGACTGGTGGTCTGGTGTCAGTAGTGGCTGAGTGACGGGTTTGTTTGGCGTGACTGGTTAAGTGTACCCTGGTCTTCCCTGGTTTGTATGTACCTGACATAGTCCCAATGGTTGGTGAACTCATGTCCCATGGTGTACACACTGCAAAGAGGTACCACTGTATCACCAATTGTTGCTTCCCAACGGTAAGCGTCGATAGTAACTCGGTAGTCTCTCTCATGGTTTAATCCTAGTAAAATATCTCCAGGGAATCGTACTGCACCGGCTATCACACATGGCACGGTGAGTGATCTGTCATTAACTATTAACTCTATGTCTGCTTCACCTAACGTTGGAGTCATTCCCAGTAAGTCCACCAAGGTTGGAAACAGACGACTGTCGTATATCGAGTCGGTCGAGTAGGCAGGAGGCATCTTGTTTAATGATGTTGACTCGAGCTCCTGTGTCTAGGAAAATCTTAACATGTCGACCCTTCAGAGTGGCTGAAATCAGAGGACCTTCTGTGTCCTTGATAGGCAACCTGTTAAACATGTAATTACGAGACTGACACGGTCGATGTGGTGGAGTACAGTAGTCATGTACATGAGTACCGTCAGTGTGTAGTTCGTCCATGTTATCCTCCTCTGCTAAGGTACCGTACCTGTTACAGGTAGGCACTGAGTATACAGGGAGGTCGTCTCGCTTCCCTACGTCATACCGTTTACCCAGGCCGATACCTTCCCCCGACTGAGAGTCATAGGGCTGATCTGTGTGTTCGTAGGTCATGTCTGCATTATCCTGTCGGTCGTGGCGCCGTTTGTCACGCGCGAGTCACGGTGTCCATCTGTGTCGCGACTGTCAGTGGTTGCGAACCTAACATGGGCAGTCGGTCGGGTTGCAGGGCTACGTGTAGGGCTCGGTCGGCGCTGGTTACTTGTTGCAGCCTGCGGTTGCTTACGGGAAGGAGGAGTAGGACTAGAACGGTTAGCCTGGTTAGTACCGCGACGGGCTCTACAGTCAGCAGTGTCATGTCCAGGTCGGCGGTGATATGTGCAATAAGAACGGGTGTGATCACGTGATCGGCCTGTGTAGTTATGTCTAGCATGCTGTTGGTAACGAGTGTTAGTTGATGTACACTCTGCCTTACGGTGTCCTGGTTTGCCACAGTTAAAACATTCTGGCGTTCGAGGTCGCTGAGGTATTGAGGGGAACCTGTCCTGGAGTATGACTGGGGCCATACGAAGGCGGAGGAGACCTAGTACGAGTCTGAACATGTCTAGGGGTAGAACACGTGACAACGTTCACAGTGGTATGGGAACTGTTTGCATGGAAACGGCGGCAGAAAGCTGAGCAGAATCCCGGGACTTTAGCCTGTCTGTGGACTCTACCATGACGTCCATTAAGTCCCATAGCGTGTGGGTAGGACCAAAATTCCTATCCTCGATGTCTTTCAGTATGGCCTCGGGGCATGACTCTGCATGGCACCGAACGCCAATAGTTTACCCACATTCTGTATAGTGAGGCTTCCACTAGCATCCCATCTAGAACCCATCAAGGCTTTCTCCAGTGAGTCCTGTAGCGTAGCTAGACGCGTGGCAAAAGCATTGCGTGTTTCATCAGGACGCATTACTGCAGTAGCTAATTGGCGAGCAATGCCAAGGGATCACGATCAACTACCGATATATATCTCCTACGGAAGAATTTCTTAAATTCATCCCAGTTACAATTTTCTTAAAGTCAGGTGTTCCTGCTACGAGATACGCATCTCCAGATTTATAGTCAAGCGTGGACGTCGCCATACTGATATAGTCTGCGTCTGTGACAGCAGTACCCTTGCTCTTCGCTCTAGCCTCTACACTAGCGAACCATGTCTCCAAGAGGGTTGGATCCTTTCCACTAAACGGGCGAATGTCAACAGACTGTGTAAGAACTGTAACGGTGTTCGAGTTAGAACCCGCAGTATTCAGGGCTTGAGTCATGATTACTGAGTCGCTGCTGGTTGTAGAGGTTAATGAGGATAAGCTACTGAGAGCTGAGGTTGGGAGTTCACTGGCTAAGGATAAGTGAGCGAGCGTAGGGAGCTCACTAGTTAAGAGTAAGTTACTCTCCGATAGTGAACGAGACCGTAGACTGTAGGGGTAAGTGCGCGAGCGAGGTCTGAGCGAGTATCGGTTATCCATAAAGTAAGTTTACATTGTGCCCACGAAAGTCTACAGTTTACTCTACTACACAAATAACAAAGGGTACTTAACTAGAGCTGAAGGCTGCTGGGGCTGCAATCCGTTCAACAGGGGCAGAGATGATCTGGTCGTCACAGGTCCGGCGTCGTGCTGTGGCGTCGTCGGCGTCGGGAGGCGGCAGTAGACGTCAGGCCAGACAGCGAGAGGTGGTAAGGTGACGTCAGGCAGGCACCAAGGCTCGTTGAGTCACGGTGAGTCACGGCGAGTCAGCTGGTGGCGCGCGGTGAGTCAAGGACGGGCACTGGGTGAGTGAGTCAGGGGCGCGCGCTGGGTGAACGAGTACGGGCGGGCGCTGGGTGAGTCAGCCACGCTGAACTGTTGTGATGCTGGCTGCTGTGCCCTGCTGTGTTGCTGTGCGCTGTGCTCTGCTGCGCTGCTGTGCGCTGCTGTCCTGCTGTGAGTTGCTGTGCGCTGCTGTGTTGCTGCTGCGCTGCTGTGTTGCTGCTGCGCTGTTGTGTTGCTGTGAGCTGCTGCTGTGCTGCTGTGAGCTGCTGTGTTGCTTGCTGTGCACTGCTGTGCGCTGCTGTGCTGCTGGAGGACAGGGGTGAATCCCACCGCTGCCACCAGTGTTTCATCTGACGATGTAGTTGTAGAATGATTAGTTGTGGGCAGGAGTTTGCTCGGTAGTGGGCAGGAATTGGCGTACCAAACATCCGCTGCTTTTCCTTGGTTTTATTATAAAAATATATATCTTGTACACCGGGCCAGGGCTAGCTAGTGTGTGAAGGGAGCGCGTGTGGGCGCTCCAATGCCCAGGCTGCGTCTGACCGTCTGAGCTCTGTGGCGTAGGGCAGGTTGCATTAAAATTTGCTGACACGTGTTGATACTTATTAAGTTGTTTAGCTTAAGAGGGTATAGGTCACCCTATGTGTGAGGGTGAACTGGCGTCCAACACCCCCCGACCCAGGCAGGTGTGGACGGAGGCTCCCATGACTGGCAGGTGTGTGGACAGAGGCTCCCCTTGACTCTGGCAGGTGTGTCGACGGAGGCCCCCCCCCGACCCAGGCAGGTATGGACGGAGGCTCCCATGACTCTGGCAGGTGTGTGGACGGAGGCTCCCTGACTCAGGCAGGTGTGGACCTAACACCATAAATGATTGTATTTAATGATCTGCCCGAAACGCTGCGCGTACTAGTGGCTTTACAAGATTGTAATTACCATATTATATATTCACACATTCCCAATGTACCTTCTTGTATATGAATAAATAAATAAATAAATAATAAATAAATAATAAATCCACTAGTAAAAGTAACTAATACTATTAGAGTCGGTTCACACAGAAGATTGTGTCGGCAGTCTGTTGGTCAGAGAGGTCAAAGGTCACCCCCTCAAGTGTCAATTCTCACAATATTGGGTAGAGGTCAGGTCAGGTCAGGTCAGGTGACCTTGACCTGTGCTAGGCTGATATAATTCACCCCCCCCCGTCCTCCAAACGTTTCCTCTCAACGTCAAGAAACTGTCGTACGAAACTGCCCTTGTCCTAACCTACCAGAGGACCCACAAACAGAAAACGGACCAATACGTCAATTTCGCGAACGGCTTCCATTTTCTAGCACGAGTATTTTTGGCCTTAAAAAATATACGTCATACGTCATAGCATACGTCAAAATGCGACGTTCTATCGGTTGGATAATTGAAGACGGTTGCCTGTCATCTTTCCATCAAACGAGCCGGCTGTCTGGGTGTGACAGCTAGACAGCCGAGTGGAGGTGCGGGGGAGGGGGGGGCTTGGGGGATGGGGATTGGGGGGTGGTCTAGGGGGGTATCTACGATAGGCGGGGCTTGGGCACCATTCCTTCCCCCCGTCCATCCCAAATCCTTATCCTGATCCCAGTGCTATATAGTCGTAATGGCTGGGCGCTTTCTCCTAATAGTTCCCTTCCCTCCCCCCCCCACCCTCCTTCTCTAACCAACTTACTTAATGACCTTGGTAAGGTTAGATGGATTTTGTTGTTCCTAAATTTATGTTGTACGACACTCTGAAGCAGTCACCCTGTTTCTCTTGGTCTCCATTTTCTGCGTTCAGTGTCTGAGTCTGAATCAGTATTGACAATGGTACAGTTAAAGCAAAAATAATTGTCCACCTATATGACTGAATCATGAACAAATAATATGAAGAATCTTTTAAGTTATTTTGAACCGTCTTTATATCTAATCAAGAGCTTGGATGTGTCTCTTGACTTATGCCAACTGAGAGCTATCTTGAGGTTATCTTGAGATGATTTCGGGGCTTTAGTGTCCCGCGGCCCGGTCCTCGACCAGGCCTCCACCCCCGGAAGCAGCCCGTGACAGCTGACTAACACCCAGGTACCTATTTTACTGCTAGGTAACAGGGGCATAGGGTGAAAGAAACTCTGCCCTTGTGTCTCACCGACGCCCGGGATCGAACCGGGACCACAGGATCACAAGTCCAGCGTGCTGTCCCCTCGGCCGACCGGCTAGAGTGAAGCGCACCCTGAAGATTACTTCCTAAGAGATTCAGACTTGGTAATTAACTTTCCGATCCTTATCCTTGCTGTTGTTACTTGATGACATAATAACAGTTAACAATATAATTAGTGATATAACACATGACCATTCACTGCGGGCGAAGAGTCACAATAACGTGGCTGAAGTATGTTGACCAGACCACACACTAGAAGTTGAAGGGACGACGACGTTTCGGTCCGTCCTGGACCATTCTCAAGTCGCTTGTGAATGTCGTCGAAAAACGTCGTCGTTCGAATGTCGTCGAGAAACGTCGTCGTCCCTTCAACTTCTAGTGTGTGGTCTGGTCAACACCATTCACTGCCACTCAAATACGTGAATGGATGGTGGCAGCTCTTGACTCTTTGTGCTCACTATACACCATTAGCGGCCTCCTCTCCCCCCCCCCACCCCCCTCCCTCTCACTCTTACTCAGTTTATCCTTTCATCCCATTTGCTTTACACTTTTCCTCTTCCTCCTTCATCTCACTCTTCCTTCCCCCTACGCTGTTCATCCTCTATCCTACCTTTTCCGTTCCTCCTTTCCCTTTGCTTCCGTTACATGGACTGGACGGTAGGGGAGGGAACGGATGGGACGAAGGGAGGGGATGGGGAGGCAGTGACGAGTTATTAAGAACGAAGTGACGAGTTATGATGAATGGGGCGAATTATGGCGATGAATGGGGCGAGGGAATGCTGGGGAACGACCCACAGAGCGGTCGTAGAGCGACCGCAAACAGCCCCACTCCTGTGCCAGGTAATTCCTCTACGGGATCACCATAGCCCGTGCTACTTAATTGCAACTTTTTGTTCCGAAGAGCTCAGTCCCCCAGGGTACTGTGCTTGCTCCAGTATTTTTTCTCATCCTCATATCGGACATAGACAAGGACACAATCTACAGTACTGTATCGTCCTTTGCAGATGACACTAGGATTTTTATGAGTAGACAACATAGAGGACACGGCAAACCTCCAGTCAGATGTAAATCAGGGGGGGGGGAGTTAGAGATAAGCCCTGTTTTAAGCTACAGAAAGCTACACAAAGCAAAGCAAAAAGCTACAGAAAAATGGGCTATTTTCTATGGGCTACAGAATAAATATGGTGTTTAACGAAGATAAATTCCAGCTCCAGCGCTACGGAAAGAAATTATATAAAAACGGAAACCACGTACAAAACGCAGTTAAATCATTACATATAACGAAAAATGCAATGCGAAAGAAAAAGCAGTGTTACAGCAGTGTTACTGACTGTTCAACACGCTTCCGCTACACATAAGGGGCATAACTGGCCGACCCTTCACAGTGTTCAAGAGAGAACTTGATAAACACCTCCAAAGGATACCTGATCAACCAGGCTGTGATTCATACGTCAGACTCCGAGCAGCCGCGTCAAACAGCCTGGTTGATCAGTCCAGCAACCAGGAGGCCTGGTCGACGACCGGGCCGCGGGGACGTTGAGCCCCGAAATCATCGCAAGGTAACCTGAGCCACCAGTACCACCTGAGCCACCAGTGTCACCTGAGCCAACAGTACCACCTGAGCCAGTGTCACCTGAGCCACCAGTACCACCTGAGCCACCAGTACCACCTGAGCCACCAGTACCACCTGAGCCAGCAGTGTCACCTGAGCCACCAGTGTCACCTGAGCCACCAGTACCACCTGAGCCACCAGTACCACCCGAGCCACCAGTACCACCTGAGCCACCAGTACCACCTGAGCCACCAGTACCACCTGAGCCACCAGTACCACCTGAGCCACCAGTACCACCTGAGCCACCAGTGTCACCTGAGCCACCAGTGTCACCTGAGCCACCAGTACCACCTGAGCCACCAGTACCACCTGAGCCACCAGTGTCACCTGAGCCACCAGTGTCACCTGAGCCACCAGTGTCACCTGAGCCACCAGTGTCACTTGAGCCACCAGTGTCACCTGAGTCACCAGTACCACCTGAGCCACCAGTACCACCTGAGCCACCAGTACCACCTGAGCCACCAGTACCACCTGAGCCACCAGTGCCACCTGAGCCACCAGTGTCACCTGAGCCACCAGTACCACCTGAGCCACCAGTACCACCTGAGCCAACAGTACCACCTGAGCCACCAGTACCACCAGTACCACCTGAGCCACCAGTACCACCTGAGCCACCAGTGTCACCTGAGCCACCAGTGTCACCTGAGCCACCAGTACCACCTGAGCCACCAGTGTCACCTGAGCCACCAGTGTCACCTGAGCCACCAGTACCACCTGAGCCACCAGTACCACCTGAGCCACCAGTGTCACCTGAGCCACCAGTGTCACCTGAGCCACCAGTGTCACCTGAGCCACCAGTACCACCTGAGCCACCAGTACCACCTGAGCCACCAGTACCACCTGAGCCACCAGTACCACCTGAGCCACCAGTGTCACCTGAGCCACCAGTGTCACCTGAGCCACCAGTGTCACCTGAGCCACCAGTACCACATGAGCCACCAGTACCACCTGAGCCACCAGTACCACCTGAGCCACCAGTACCACCTGAGCCACCAGTACCACCACAGCCACCAGTACCACCAGAGCCACCAGTACCACCTGAGCCACCAGTACCACCAGAGCCACCAGAGCCACCAGTACCACCTGAGCCACAAGTACCACCTGAGCCACCAGTACTACCCGAGCCACCAGTACCACCTGAGCCACCAGTACCACTGAGCCACCAGTACCACCTGAGCCACCAGTACCACCTGAGCCAACAGTACCACCTGAGCCAACAGTACCACCTGAGCCACAGTACCACCAGTACCACCTGAGCCAACAGTACCACCTGAGCCACCAGTACCACCTGAGCCACCAGTACCACCAGAGCCAACAGAACCACCTGAGCCACAGTACCACCAGTACCACCTGAGCCACCATTACCAACTGAGCCACCAGTACCACCTGAGCCACCAGTACCACCCGAGCCACCAGTACCACCCGAGCCACCAGTACCACCAGTACCACCTGAGCCACCAGTACCACCACAGCCACCAGTACCACCTGAGCCACCAGTACCACCTGAGCCACCAGTACCACCAGAGCCACCAGTACCACCAGAGCCACCAGTACCACCTGAGCCACAAGTACCACCTGAGCCACCAGTACCACCTGAGCCACCAGTACCACCTGAGCCACCAGTACCACCCGAGCCACCAGTACCACCCGAGCTCAGACCATACTCAGACCATACTCAGACTACTCAGACCATAAGCTCATTGAAGTGCGAACTAGCATAAATAACGGTAGTAGATCTAAGAGACCCAACAAGCGAGAAGGAATATTCAATCAATTCAATTTCAACAATAAGAGGATTGACTGGGAAAAAATAAATGTAGACCTTTCAACCATTCAATGGGAGACGGTCTTAAGCGACAAAACTCCCACACAGGGAATAGCTCAACTGACAGCTGAAGCTTACAAGGTCTGCTTGAAGCACGTGCCGGTGAGGAGGGGCAGAAAGAGGAACACTCTAGAAAGAGAACGCAGACGACTGTACAGGAGAAGGAAAAAAATTACGGAAATGCTTCGGCAGACACAACTATCACAAGCAAGGAAAATAAGCCTAAGCCGGGAGATTGAAGAAATCGAACAAACGTTGAAGCGATCATATGAGTCTGAGGAAATGGAATTGGAACAGAGAGCTATACAAGAGATAAGGAAAAATCCGAAATATTTTTTCACATACGCTAAATCAAAATCCAAAACCTCGACCAGTATTGGACCGTTAATTACAAATGAAGGTACGTACACAGAGGACAACAAAGAGATTAGTGAAATTCTAAGAAGCCAGTATGAGGCTATGTTTAGCACACCAATTAACAACATGAAAGTTGATGACCCAGACAGCTTCTTTATGAATGACATTCAAGCTGCAGATAATATAACGGATATTACCACAAACTCGGAAGACTTTGAAAGAGAAATTGACAATATGCCCATGCACTCAGCCCCTGGGCCTGACTCATGGAATTCAATATTCATAAAGAAATGTAAAGTACCAGTAGCGAGAGCACTCAGCGTAATATGGAGAAAGAGCCTGGATACAGGGGAGATACCAGCAGCACTTAAATCTGCAGATATAGCTCCGTTGCACAAGGGGGGGAGTAAAGCCTTGGCAAAAAATTATAGGCCAGTTGCACTAACATCACACATAATAAAAGTGTTTGAAAGAGTGATTAGGAATCAAATTTCTAGTTTTATGGAAAACAATGAATTGCACAATCCAGGACAACATGGATTTAGAGCGGGAAGATCCTGTCTGTCACAGTTACTCAACCACTATGACAAAATCACAGAAGCCCTAGAAGAAAAGCAAAATGCAGATGTTGTATACACAGACTTTGCAAAGGCTTTCGGCAAATGTGACCATGGGGTGATAGCTCACAAAATGAGGTCAATGGGAATAACTGGAAAAGTAGGACGCTGGATACTCAATTTCCTGTCGAACAGAACACAAAGAGTAACAGTCAATCAGATAAAATCGAGTCCAAGCGATGTTAAAAGCTCTGTACCTCAAGGTACAGTCCTTGCACCGCTACTGTTCCTTATTCTCATATCTGATATAGACAAAAATACACGTCACAGCTTCGTGTCATCCTTCGCAGATGACACAAAAATCAGCATGAAAATTACCTCTGCTGAAGACATTGAAAAACTACAAACAGATGTCAACAAAGTTTTCGATTGGGCAGCAGAAAATAATATGATGTTTAACAGTGATAAATTTCAGGTACTCAGGTACGGCAAAAATGAGGATCTGAAACATAATACAGGGTACAAAACACAATCAAATCTTCCCATAGTAGAAAAACAGCATGTCAAGGATTTGGGAATAATGATGTCCGACGATTTAACGTTTAGGGAGCATAACCAAGCAAATATCGCATCAGCCAGAAAAATGATCGGATGGATTACGAGAACTTTCAAATCCAGGGATCCCATCACAATGGTTGTACTCTTCAAGTCACTTGTGTTGTCCCGTCTCTAATACTGCTCAGTACTCACTTCCCCCTCAGAGCAGGAGAGATTGCTGAAATAGAGGGAATACAGAGAACATATACGGCACGCATAGACGAGATAAACACCTAAATTATTGGGATCGTCTCAAAGCTCTCCAAATGTACTCTCTAGAAAGGAGACGAGAGAGATACCAAATAATATACACGTGGAAAATACTGGAGGGCCAGGTCCCAAATCTACACAGTAAAATAACAACGTACTGGAGTGAACGATATGGAAGAAAATGCAAGATTGAACCAGTGAAGAGCAGAGGTGCCATAGGCACAATCAGAGAACACTGTATAAACATCAGAGGTCCGCGGTTGTTCAACGTCCTCCCAGCGACTATAAGAAATATTGCCGGAACAACCGTGGACATCTTCAAGAGAAAACTGGACTGTTTCCTAAGAGAAGTCCCGGATCAGCCGGGCTGTGGTGGGTATGTGGCTCTGCGGGCCGCTCCAAGCAACAGCCTGGTGGATCAAACTCTCACAAGTCGAGCCTGGCCTCGGGCCGGGCTTGGGAGTAGAAGAACTCCCAGAACCCCATCAACCAGGTATCAACCAGGTATGCCACCGTACC
>WNGS01009489.1:18396-32278 GCA_020271785.1 Procambarus virginalis
TCCAGCCAGCCACTTCTGTTTTGTGTTGGAGAGTCTGCGTCTGTGGCCGCAAGACTGGCAAAACTCATCTGTTGGTGTAACAATTTAAAATAAGAATGAGGATAGAAATGCCAAGTTAGTACTAAATGTTCTATTACAAGTCTCATTTAAGAGATGTACATAAGTACACATACCTTCGCATCTGGCTGATGTACTAACATCCGCATAAAATATATTTTCGTAGTGAATTTGGCGGTAAGATTTTTCGCAAGTCAAGTGAAGGACATTTTCCACTCCTGATATGGTAGCAAATGGATGGAACTGTAGTCTTTACGAGTCTTGCCTCATGATCAAATGGTATACTTAAAGCCTTCTTGAGATAGGGATAACTTGACATTTTCTGGGGTGACCATAACTTGCCACCCTCACACCCCCCTTGATGAAATATTTGTAAGAGCTGCATGGTTGTGATCTACGTCTGCCTTCTTGTCTCCTGGAAAAGTCAGGGTATGATCATGTGTGTAAAGTCGCAAGGCTCTGGTGTTTATTTCAGGTCTCTATCACAGTAGGTTCACCTAGTTGTGTTTGCAGGGGTTGAGCTTTGCTCTTTCGGCCGCCCGCCTCTCAACTGTCAATGAACTGTTTACTAACCACTTTTTTTTCCTCACACCACACACACCCCAGGAAGCAGCCCGTGACAGCTGACTAACTCCCAGGTACCTATTTACTGCTAGGTAACAGGGGCATTCAGAGGTGAAAGAAACTTTGCCCATTTGTTTCTGCCTCGTGCGGGAATCGAACCCGCGCCACAGAATTACGAGTCCTGCGCGCTATCCACCAGGCTACGAGGCCCCCAGGTATCAGCGTACCTGTGGTGGACAGCCAGTGCGCCACATTCTATTGTATTTGTTTATGTCAGCAGCCTTGATGTGTGTTATAAATAATTTTTATTTAACTTTATTAAATGAAACTAAAAAATGGGGAATTATCGTTAAGGGATTTTTAGGAGAATGAGAACTGGTCCAGGACGGACCGAAACGTCGTCGTCCCTTCAACTTCTAGTGTGTGGTCTGGTCAACAATGAAAACTGGGTTAACAACTTAGTCCACATATATTTAGTAAGTGAAACTTATTCATTGGCATAATGCAGTATTTCACCTCGTCCAGAAATGTGGATTGTAATAGTCTAAAATCATAAATCTGTGCAGAGTTTAATTAACGTTCAGGGGAGTTAACGAGAAAGTTCCCTTGGAATGGGAAGCTTACTCTATGATTGGAAATTTTTTCACGTATTTTGTGCGTGGTGTAAAAGTATCTTTTTTCGTCACTTTCTTCTTCTTGTCAGGCGGTAAAGATTTCAGGGTTATCTTGAGATTATCTTGAGATGATTTCGGGGCTATTTTAGTGTCCCCGCGGCCCGGTCTTCGACCAGGCCTCCACCCCCAGGAAGCAGCCCGTGACAGCTGACTAACACCCAGGTACCTATTTTTGTGCTAGGTAACAGGGGCATAGGGTGAAAGAAACTCTGCCCATTGTTTCTCGCCGGCGCCTGGGATCGAACCCAGGACCACAAGATCACAAGTCCCGCGTGCTGTCCGCTCGGCCGACCGGCTCCCTGGTATTCTGGGTGGGAAATTTTTATGTGATTCATGGTCGTGAAGCTTATAGAACTTATGGTCAGTTCCTATGATAATGATGGATGTTTCCTCCGTGCATCATGTATAACGTGCAGTAGTGAGTTTCATGCGAATTAATGCACACATGAAAGACGATTTTGAAATTTATGATATGTGCATACCATAGGAGTACATGCGTTCTTGAGTACTCACATGGGAAGACCGAATAATATATCTTGAGGTAATTTTGAGATGATTTCGGGGCTTAGCGACCCCTCTGACCAGTCCTCGACCAGGCCTCCTTTTTGTTACACACCCTCCAGGAAGTAGACCGTAGCAGCTGTCTAACTCCCAGGTACATATTTACTGCTAGGTAGCAAGGACATCAGGGAGAAAGACATATTTTGCCCATTTGTCTCCGCCTCCACCCGGGGATCGAACCTGGAACCTCAGGACTGCGAATCCGATGCGCTGTCAACTCAGCTGTCAGGCGCCCTGACAGCTGGGCGCCTTATACATGCGTAGATATATAACTAGCATCCTAGGTCAATACACACACACAAACACACACACGTGCAAACATACAACTATACACACATACACACAAACATTCACACAAACACACACACACACGTGTTTGTTTGGGGACACAGGACACAAGTAGAAACTGAGTACCCAAATGAGCCAGAGAGATATTAAAAATAACTTTTTCTGTGTCAGAATAGTTAAAAATGGAATGCATTTGGAAGTGATGTGGTGGAGGCTGACTCCATACACAGTTTCAAGTGAAGATATGATAGAGCCCAATAGGCTCAGGAAACTGTACACCTGTTGATTGACGGTTGGGAGACGGGACCAAAGAGCCAGAGCTCAACCCCGCAAGCACAACTATGTGAGTACACACACACACACACGTATGTAGTGACACTATAAAATATGTATAAGTTATGAAGCATGTAAATAGATTCTAAATACACATTAGACATGAATTGTTTGAATTTTTTTACAAAAACATGTATAAGACATAACACGTGAGTAACAGGTTAGACGTCAGCTCTAGACATGTGGTAAGAGAAACGTCTCCCAGACCCCCCCCCCCCCCCACCACGACACACCGGCAGTGCGAATGTGCATTAGAATAGTTAATGACTCAACTGCCAGTTCTCCTGTCAGCCCAAGTATCCACCAACCTGAGCTACATACATATATGCGCATTCACACGCACATACATACATATATACACACACACGCACACACACACACACACATGCGCTCACACACACATGCACACAATCAAATCGAAAATAGTAAATAACAAATAGTAAATATATATGTTGACCAGACCACACACTAGAAGTTGAAGGGACGACGACGTTTCGGTCCGTCCTGGACCATTCTCACAAGCGACTTGAGAATGGTCCAGGACGGACCGAAACGTCGTCGTCCCTTCAACTTCTAGTGTGTGGTCTGGTCAACATACTTCAGCCACGTTATTGTGACTCTTTGCCTAAATATATATACTCATATACATGATCAGGTCTCTGTGAGCGAGCGGACAGCGCTCGAAAGTCGTATTCCTAAGGACCCAGGTTCGATTACCGGCCGAAGCAGAAACAAAGCGTCACAGCTTTTTCACCTGATGAGCCTGCTCACCTAGTAGTGAATAGGGACCTGACTGACAGCTGCTACTTGCATCATCCTTGGGATGCTTATATTATATATATATATATATATATATAATATATATATATATATATATATATATATATATATATATATATAAATATATATATATATATATATATATATATATATATATATAATATATATATATGAATACTCATATATATATATATATATATATGAATTTTCATTCGCATATAGTCCTGGGGACCATTCAGGCTTGTTCGCATATATATATATATATATATATATATATATATATATATATATATATATATATATATATATATATATATATATATATATATATATGTACACAATACCTTGACCACCGCACCAATGATCGTCTATAAGGATTGGTCAGTCTTGGCGCTTATTAACTAAGCTCCCTGACTGACCAACCCCCGACGACACTCATGGTTCCATTTGGGTACAGTTTTTCATCAAATTCTGGCGCATGCACGGGCCGCACTGAGTCCAACATGTGTGAGAAATATATAGGAAGAGAGTACCACCTCTGCCTGGAAGAAGGGGGACCCATAGCCTCGGAGGAAATCACACATAACGCATTGGAGGGAATGTAGGTCCCCTCCAATACAGTTTCTGTGTGCTTTTCTCCTACCACCCCCTTCCTTTTTTTTATGCTTTATTGTGTATTTAAAGGTTACAAAACATACAAGACAAATGCCTAAAGGTTATGGATCTCTTGAAGCTCCTCCGCTTCCGGACAGGAACCGAGGATGCAGCAAGCATTTCCCCTCTGGATCGCCACACTGAGGCGCTGAAACAAAAAACTGCAAGCCCTTGGGTCTCTGGTGACGTCAATGAGCTTGGAACCCAATTCCTTGAGAAATCCCAAGGCACTCTTGCCCCAGGGGCCATGCGTCTCAGACGCTATGGGAACAAAGAGGTATTGGCCTGCCAGTCGCCTGTATTTGAGAGATTTTGCTGTTTCCCTGTGGTTGGCCGCCCCACCTGCTTGATCAGCTCCGAAGTGTACATAGGTGTCAGCCAGGGTGGATACACATGTGTAGTCCCACACCAACTGTCTACCCTCCTTCCATGAGTATATGGTGATGCCATCAGGGCGAAGTGCAGGGAAATCCGGGTTTTGGACCCCTAGGATGCGAGGTTCTCTCTCCGCTGGGCACTTAGCTGAGACGAGGCTTCTCTTGATGATGTCATTGACCTCGTTGTGTCTTGCATGCCAGCCCTTTGTGCTTCCGCAATGCAACCCATGCAGTCCGTATTGGTCTGCTTCCACCCTGTTGCAAATACACTTGTATTCAGTGTGAATTGGGGCACCAAGGCGGAGGGCCACTGCTACACGAAGGGATTCTGGATCTAGGCGCGTGCCCATTGCTGACATGGGTACTGCCAGGAGGAAGTCTCCTGCATGGGGGGCACGCACTGCTCTGAGGCGGGCTTTCTCCTTGTCTGATGTTGCGGCGCTGAGCATGGCATCAGCTACTTTTTCCACTAGAGGGTGGTCCCAGCCGGACTGTTTGTGTTGTTTTGTTGGCTCTATAATGGTTGCTGGGGCTGCCAGAACATCCCACTGATTTGAACATTCAGTGAAAGCAGGATCGTGTATTCCTGCTGAATCTCTCAAGGTTGCAGGTAAGATATCTCTGACGAGGTCGTGCGATGCGTGGGAGGAGGAAAGGAAGGCTGGTAGAGCAATTTGGGAGGCTGTGCGGACACCAAGGCCGCCAAGTCTTACAGGAAGGGTTGCTTGCTCCCACTGAGAGTCGTCCAATGGCAGGTTCAGGACTTTCACCAGCATGGACCTCAGAAGGGTGTCATACACATTTAACTTAGGGCTGCTGTAGGATGGAGAACATCTCAGAAAGTAGGTCAACTTAGGGAGAGACAGGCATCTTGTGAGGAGAAAGAGAGCATCATGGGCATCAATCTTGTCAATCCTGTCCAGCATTCTCTTTAGATCAGTGATTTTTGCAGCCAGGACCTCCTCGATTGCTCGTGGGCCAATGGGGGCACCCAGGAGAGTGCAGTCCGGTGGCTCGACAATGAGAATGTCTGGAAGAACATTTTGTATTTGCCCAGTGATGTCTGGGTTGCGGGAGATTATTTCACACTTGGATGCATTGAGAATGAGGCCTAAGGCTGCTCCCTGCTCCTGGATTTTCCTTATATCCTCCAAAATGGTTTCTGGGGTTCCAGCGAGAGTGCCATCATCCAGGTACCAGATGTTTAGCTCGCTTGTCAGACTATCAGTGACCTCTTTGATAGCTAGGCAGAAAAGGAGGGGTGCTAAGGGGTCACCTTGTTGGACACCTTCACAGGAGTTTATTTCATGCTCCCCAAAAAGAAGCTTAGAGTCCCCACTGTAGCACGATCGGATGAACGGGTAAAGGGGACGGAAATGGTTGTGTACAGCCCTGAGGACAGCGTCTCGTCTGACTTGATTGAAAGCATTTTTGAAGTCAAGCTTTACTAGTGCCTTCTGGTCCGAGAGATCAGCAATGTAAGCCCGCGCTGCGTGTGCTACAGCTTCACAACCTAGGGGAATCCCAAACCCGAGCTGATCAGGTTTCAGCAAGGTGGCTGCTTCCTGGCTGATAGATCTCACTGCAGCCTTAGCTACGAGGCGTCGGAGGGTGTTGCCGACGGCAATGGGCCTGATACCCCTATCCTTCTTCTTTAGAGCACAGAGTGCTGCTTCATAAAAGACAGGCCTGATATCCTCAGGGATGCCGCCAGCCAAACACATGTTGGAGAATCTGGTAAGTTCCACTAGAAGGTCCTTTGCAGCATCTCCAAGCACCGGGTTCAGCATTTGTTTGATGTGCTGGGGTCTTAGACCTGTAAAGCCCCCTGCTGAACCTGTTGGGAAAGACATGGCTGCTTTGTACACCTCAGATTCTCGAACAGTCAAGGGTTCTATGCCAGCATTGTTTTCCTGGGGATCCCTGCTGCTGTCGGGGGCTCTGCGTGGGTGTTTGTCTTGAAGAGCCTCTGCTGTCGTGGCGTTCCTGGGGGCAATAGTGTCATCGCTGGTCATGATTCTGATGGCACCTGTGGTATTGCCCTATTGGTATATGTATATATATATATATATATATTATATATATATATATATATATATATATATATATATATATATATATATATATATATATATATATTCGTGATACACACACACACACACACACACACACACACACACACACACACACACACATATATATATATGCAAACAAGCCTGAATGGTCCCCAGGACTAGATACAACTGAAAACTCACACCCCAGAAGTGACTCGAACCCATACTGCCAGGAGCAATGCAACTGGTATGTACAGGGACGCCTTAATCCGCTTGACCATCACGACCGGACAAAAGGAAGTGATAGCCGGAGCTATATGAACCACTTCCCCGCCGGCACTCGGATGGTAATCTTGAGCATAGCATTTTATCAAATCACCTCGTTTTTTAGCGGATTAAGGCGTCCCTGTACATACCAGTTGCATTGCTCCTGGCAGTATGGGTTCGAGTCACTTCTGGGGTGTGAGTTTTCAGATATATATATATATATATATATATATATATATATATATATATATATATATATATATATATATATATATATATATATAGCCAGAACATCGTACTCCGCCTACCATGCAAGGGGCGATTTGCCTATTAAGCCAAGTTTTCCTGAATTCACATATTTTTCAATATTTTTCTTATGAAATGATAAAGCTATCAATTTCATTATGTATGAGTTAATTTTTTAAATTTGAGTTAAACTAACGTAGATATATGACCGAACCTAACCAACCCTACTTAACCTAACCTAACCTATCTTAACCTAACCTAAACTAACACAATTAAGTCAAAAATTTAAGTTCTTATTATAATATAATAATAATAATTCAAATATACTAATTGGAAACAATTTATTGAAATAAAGAAAATCACTCAGCCTCTTAGGCAAATCGGGTCTTGCATAGTAGGCCGAGAAGTGTGTTCTCTGGCTAGGTACGACAAATATATATATATATATATATATATATATATATATATTATATATATATATATATATATATATATATATATATGTGTATATATATATTATATATTATATATATATATATATATATATATATATATATATATATATATATATATATATATATACATATGTCGTACCTAGTAGCCAGAACGCACTTCTCAGCCTAATATGAAAGGCCCGATTTGCCTAATAAGCCAAGTTTTCATGAATTAATTGTTTTTCGACTACCTAACCTACCTAACCTAACCTAACCTAACTTTCTCGGAAACCTAACCTAACCTAACCTACAAAGATAGGTTAGGTTAGGTTAGGTAGGGTTGGTTAGGTTCGGTCATATATCTACGTTAATTTAAACTCCAATAAAAAAATTGACCTTATACATAATGAAATGGGTAGCTTTATCATTACATAAGAAAAAATTAGAGAAAATATTTTAATTCAGGAAAACTTGGCTTATTAGGCAAATCGGGCCTTGCATAGTAGGCCGAGAAGTGCGTTCTGGCTACTAGGTACGACACACACACACACACACACACACACATATATATATATATATAATATATATATATATATATATATATATATATATATATATATATATATATATATATATTAGTATATTTTGGTAGCAGTCTTTCTTGTAAACATATGTTGTTGAATATGACCGAAAAGGTAAAATTAATAATTTTAACACGAATTTTCTAAAAAAAAATTATGTTTTTCTTCACTGTCGGTGGTAATAAAAATATCAATTCTCCAATATTCATTTTTTAATTGTTTGACGCCTGAACGCGTTTCGTAATGCTTATTACATTTTCAAAGACTTAATTACTTTACAAACAGATTCATCGAACTTATACTCATTTTGAATGAGGTGATATTGTACAAAGTTTTGGGTGAGATAAACAAACTTATGACAAACACAAGACAGAACACGGAACAATGGGTATAAATTTGATATGAGAACTGCAGAAGGCCTATTGGCCTATACGTCCTCTTGTTGCTTCCATATTTGTTAGGGGTCTTGAAGTGGGTAGAATATAGATGTGCATTGCTGGTGTTGACTTTTTCATGTGTAGTGCCTCACTGATGTCGAGCCGCCTGCTATTATTGTACTATCGATGATTTCTGTGCTGTTTGTTAAGATTTCTCTGGTGATGGTCTGGTTGTGGGAAGAGACTATATGTTCCTTGATGGAGCCCTGTTGCTTATGCATCGTTAATCGCCTGGAAAGAGACGTAGTTGTCTTGTCTATATACTGAGTTCTTTGGGGCTTACAGTCCCCAAGTGCCCATTTAAAGGCATAGACGACATTGGTCTCCTTTAAGGCGTTCTGCTTGGTATCTGGAGACTTTTTCATGAGTTGATTGGCCGTTTTTTTGGTTTTATAATAAATTGTCAATTGTATTTTCTGATTTTTGTCTGTAGGGATAACGTTCCTATCAACAATATCTTTCAGGACCCTTTCCTCTGTTTTAAGTTCCTGTAAAATAGTCTAATAGGGGGCACAAGTGTTGTGTTGGTGGACTCTTCAGAGATCGCATGGCGTTTCATCTATCTATTTATGATGTCTTCAACGAAACCGTTAGAGAAGCCGTTGTTGACTAGGACCTGCCTTACCCTACAGAGTTATTCATCGACTTGCTTCTAATCTCAGCTGTGGTTGAGAGCACGGTCGATGTAAGCATTGACAACACTCTTCTTGTACCTGTCTGGGCAGTCACTCTTGGTATTGAGGCACATTCCTATGTTTGTTTCCTTAGTGTAGACTGCAGTGTGGAAACCTCCACTCTTTTCCGTGACTGTTACATCCAGAAAGGGCAGCTTCCCATTATTCTCCATCTCGTAAGTGAAACTCAACACAGAATTCCGCTGAAATGCCTCCTTCAGCTGTTGCAGACATCTGACATCAGGTACCTGCGTAAAAATGTCGTCAACATACCTGCAGTATATGGCAGGTTTCAAGTCCATGTCATCTAAGACCCTCTGCTCGATGGTGCCCATGTAGAAGTTCGCAAACAGGACACCTAGGGGGGAACCCATGGCGACTCCATCTACTTGCTTATACATGTGTTCATCCGGGCTCAAGAAGGGTGCCTTTTTAGGGCTGGCTTCGAGTACTTTCCTCAGTGTTTTCTGGCATGTCAAGAGGAGTGCAAGCCGGGTCACGATACACTCTGTCTACTATCATCCCGATTGTTTCGTCCACCAGAACGTTGGTAAATAGTGACTCTGACTCTACATCCAACGAGGCTCTTGTACCCTTGGCCTGCGATCCCCGCAGTAGGTCAACAAATTACTTGGGAGACTTCAGGCTGAAGGCACGAGACACGTACTGAGTCAACAACCCGTTGAGTCGCTTAGCCAGTCTGTATGTGGGTGTGGGTATCTAGCTGATGATTGGCCGAAGTGGGTTTCCAGGTTTGTGAGTCTTGACATTTCCATAGGCATTCCCAGGTTGTTTTCCCCAACAACTTTTGGCAGGTGGAGTCCGGATTTCTTGGCATTCACAGTTTCAATCAACTTGTTGACCTTTGTTTTCAATTCGGTTGTAGTGTCCTTCGTTACCCTTTGGAATTTAGTTTGGTCAGAGAGTATGAGGTGGTGGCCAAGCAGGCGTCGGTGGTGGCCAAGCAGGCGTCGGTGATGGCCAAGCAGGCGTCGGTGATGGCCAAGCAGGCGTCGGTGGTGGCCAAGCAGGCGTCGGTGATGGCCAAGCAGGCGTCTGTGGTCGCCAAGCAGGCGTCGGTGGTGGCCAAGCAGGCGTCGGTGGTCACCAAGCAGGCGTCGGTGATGGCCAAGCAGGCGTCGGTGGTGGCCAAGCAGGCGTCGGTGGTGGCCAAGCAGGCGTTGGTGATGGCCAAGCAGGCATCTGTGGTCGCCAAGCAGGCGTCGGTGGTGGCCAAGCAGGCGTCGGCGAAGGCCAAGCAGGCGTTGGTGATGGCCAAGCAGGCGTTGGTGATGGCCAAGCAGGCGTCTGTGGTGGCCAAGCAGGCGTCGGTGGTCGCCAAGCAGGCGTCTGTGGTCGCCAAGCAGGCGCCTGTGGTCGCCAAGCAGGCGTCGGTGGTGGCCAAGCAGGCGTTGGTGATGGCCAAGCAGGCGTCGGTGGTGGCCAAGCAGGCGTCGGTGGTGGCCAAGCAGGCGTCGGTGATGGCCAAGCAGGCGTCGGTGATGGCCAAGCAGGCGTTGGTGATGGCCAAGCAGGCGTCGGTGGTGGCCAAGCAGGCGTCGGTGGTGGCCAAGCAGGCGTCGGTGATGGCCAAGAAGGCGTTGGTGATGGCCAAGCAGGCGTCGGTGGTGGCCAAGCAGGCGTCGGTGGTGGCCAAGCAGGCGTCTGTGGTGGCCAAGCAGGCGTCTGTGGTCGCCAAGCAGGCGTCTGTGGTGGCCAAGCAGGCGTCGGTGGTGGCCAAGCAGGCGTCTGTAGTGGCCAAGCAGGCGTCGGTGGTGGCCAAGCAGGCGTCGGTGGTGGCCAAGCAGGCGTTGGTGATGGCCAAGCAGGCGTCTGTGGTCGCCAAGCAGGCGTCGGTGATGGCCAAGCAGGCGTTGGTGATGGCCAAGCAGGCGTCGGTGGTGGCCAAGCAGGCGTCGGTGGAGGCCAAGCAGCGTCGGTGGTGGCCAAGCAGGCGTCGGTGGTGGCCAACCAGGCGTTGGTGATGGCCAAGCAGGCATCTGTGGTCGCCAAGCAGGCGTCGGTGGTGGCCAAGCAGGCGTTGGTGGTGGCCAAGCAGGCGTCGGTGGTGGCCAAGCAGGCGTCGGTGATGGCCAAGCGGCGTTGGTGATGGCTAAGCAGGCGTCTGTGGTCGCCAACAGGCGTCGGTGGTGGCCAAGCAGGCGTCGGTGGTGGCCAAGCAGGCGTCGGTGATGGCCAAGCAGGCGTCGGTGGTAGCCAAGCAGGCGTCGTTGGTGGCTAAGCAGACGTCGTGGTGCCAAGCCCGCGTCGGTGGTCGCCAAGCAGGCGTCGGTGGTGGCCAACCAGGCGTCTGTGGTGGCCAAGCAGGCGTCGGTGGGGCCAAGCAGGCGTCGGTGATGGCCAGCAGGCGTTAGTGATGGCCAAGCAGGCGTCTGTGGTGGCCAAATAGGCGTCGGTAGTGGCCAAGCAGGCGTCGGTGGTGGCCAAGCAGGTGTCGGTTGGAGCCAGCAGGCGTCGGTGATGGCCAAGCAGGCGTCGGTGGTAGCCAACCAGGCGTCTGTGGTGGCCAAGCAGGCGTCGGTGGTGGCCAAGCAGGCGTCGGTGGTGACCAAACAGGCGTCTGTGGTGACCAAGCAGGCGTCGGTGGTGGCCAAGCAGGCGTCGGTGGTGGCCAAGCAGGCGACGGTGGTGGCCAAGCAGGCGTCGGTGGTGGCCAAGCAGGCGTCGGTGGTGGCCAAGCAGGCGTCGTGATGGCCAAGCAGGCGTCTGTGGTCGCCAAGCAGGCGTCGGTGGTGGCCAAGCAGGCGTCGGTGGTCACCAAGCAGGCGTCGGTGATGGCCAAGCCAGGCGTCGGTGGTGGCCAAGCAGGCGTCTGTGGTGGCCAAGCAGGCGTTGGTGATGGCCAAGCAGGCATCTGTGGTCGCCAAGCAGGCGTCGGTGGGGCCAAGCAGGGCGTCGCGAAGGCCAAGCAGGCGTTGGTGATGGCCAAGCAGGGCGTTGGTGATGGCCAAGCAAGGCGTCTGTGGTGGCCAAGCAGGCGTCGTGGTCGCCAAGCAGGCGTCTGTGATCGCCAAGCAGGCGCCTGTGGTCGCCAAGCAGGCTTCGGTGGTGGCCAAGCAGGCGTTGGTGATGGCCAAGCAGGCGTCGGTGGTCGCCAAGCAGGCGTCGGTGGTGGCCAAGCAGGCGTCGGTGATGGCCAAGCAGGCGTCGTTGATGGCCAAGCAGGCGTTGGTGATGGCCAAGCAGGCGTCGGTGGTGGCCAAGCAGCGTCGGTGGTGCCAAGCAGGCGTCGGTGATGGCCAAGAAGGCGTTGGTGATGGCCAAGCAGGCGTCGGTGGTGGCCAAGCAGGCGTCGGTGGTGGCCAAGCAGGCGTCTGTGGTGGCCAACAGGCGTCTGTGGTCGCCAAGCAGGCGTCTGTGGTGGCCAAGCAGGCGTCGGTGGTGGCCAAGCAGGCGTCGGTGGTGACCAAACAGGCGTCTTGTGGTGACCAAGCAGGCGTCGGTGGTGGGGCCAGCAGGCGTCGGTGGTGGCCAAGCAGGCGGTCGTGGTGGCCAACCAGGCGTCTGTGGTGGCCAAGCAGGCGTCGTGGTGGCCAACCAGCGTTAGTGATGGCCAAGCAGGCGTCTGTGGTGGCCAAGCAGGCGTCGGTGATGGCCAAGCAGGCGTCGGTGGTGGCCAAACAGTTGGCAGGCGGCGCAAAGAGGCGGCACAAGAGGGGCACAAGAGGCGGCACAAGAGGCAACACATGAGGCGGCACATGAGCCGCACATGAGCGGACATGAGGCGGCACAAGAGCGGCACAAGAGGTGGCACAAGAGGCAACACATGAGGTGGCACAAGAGGCAGCACAAGAGGCGGCACATGAGGCGGCACATGAGGCGGCAACAAGACGTGGCACAAGAGGTGGCACATGAGGCGGCACAAGAGCGGCACAAGAGGCGGCACAAGAGGCGGCACAAGAGGCGGCACATGAGGCGGCACAAGAGGCGGCACAAGAGGTGGCACAAGAGGCGGCACAAGAGGTGGCACAAGAGGCGGCACAAGAGGCGGCAAAGAGGCGGCACATGAGGCGGCACAGAGGCGGCACAAGAGGCGGCACAAGAGGCGGCACAAGAGGCGGCACATGAGGCGGCACATGAGGCGGCACATGAGGCGGCACAAGAGGCGGCACATGAGGTGCACAAGAGGCGGCACAAGAGGCGGCATATGAGGCGTGCACAAGAGACGGCACAAGAGGCGGCACAAGAGGCGGCACATGAGGCGGCACAAGAGGCGGCACAAGAGGCGGCATATGAGGCGGCCAAGAGACGGCACAAGAGGCGGCACACAGAGGCGGCACCAGAGGCGGCACAATAGGCGGCACAAGAGGCGGCACAGAGGCCATAAGAGGCGCCAAGAGGCGGCACAAGAGGCGGCCACATGAGGCGGCACATGAGGCGGCACCAGAGCGGCACAAGAGGCGGCACGAGGCGGCACAAGAGCGGCACAAGAAGCGGCACAAGAGGCGGCACACGAGGCGGCACATGTGCGGCACAAGAGGCGGCACAAGAGTCGGCACAAGAGGCGGCACAAGAGGCGGCACATGAGGCGGCACAAGAGGCGGGCACATGAGGCGGCACAAGAGGCGGCACATGAGGCGGCACAAGAGGCGGCAAACAAGAGGCGGCATATGAGGCGCACAAGAGACGCACAGAGGCGGCACAAGAGGCGGCACAAGAAGCGGCACATGAGGCGGCACCAGAGGCGGCACAAGAGGCGGCATATGAGGCGGCACAGGAGGCGGCACAAGAGGCGGCACAAGAGGCGGCACAAGAGGCGGCACAAGAGGCGGCACAAGAGGCGGCACAAGAGGCGGCATAAGAGGCGGAACAAGAGGCGGCACAAGAGGCGGCACAAGAGGCGGCACAGAGGCGGCACAAGAGGCGGCACAAGAGGCGGC
>WNGS01009491.1:0-12226 GCA_020271785.1 Procambarus virginalis
GAGAGAGAGAGAGAGAGACAGAGAGAGAGAGAGAGAGAGAGACTACTATTCTAGTGTCAGGTACCACACACAACACTAGTGGTACCTGACACTAGAATAGTAGGCAGCGTCTGAGGCAGCACCGTTAACTACTAACGACTGAACTACCATTCACAGTTCACATAGTTCACTGTGACCGAACAGTTGGTGTTGTTATGCGGCAAGCGGCGGTAATAGTCCTATTTACACTACATGTTTCCGTGGTCCTGGTCACAACCTCCAATGACGGCCGCAAGTAGCTAAAGACCCAACTACCCTCAGCCTGTGCTCGTCCACGCTTAACTACCTCATCATTCAAGCGGGACCAAAGAGCCAAAGCTCAACCCCCCCACAAGCACAATTAGGTGAGTACCCCAAACTCAGTGCGTATTTCATTCATAAACAGGAGGTTTGGCGGGTGGATGGAATGGTCTTTGGGTCTTTGAAGCACGGACTGTTTAAACAATGGGAGCAAATGGTAGTTAATCCAGGTACCCTCCGGCCAGTTAGTGAGTGAGAAGCACCTCCCTACACACCACTCACAACTGCAGACATCCGAACACGTCCGGAACAAGTGCTTCGCTCACGTCTTCTGTTCGAACCCCAACGCTGTAAATGCTTCACCCGCACACTACACACACCTATACTTGTCAACACAACCCAACCAAGGCCTCGATAATATATAAAAAGTTAATGTATATATGAGAAAATAATATTAACTCAGACACTCAGAGTTTGACTACACACTATATAGAGTGCAGTCAAATGGCTAAATGCTGAACTGGGCCTCGGCCGGGGCTCAGACAAGCACAGCCTCAGAGTGCTGAGGTCATTCGACAGTCAAGGTCGGGCCAGCAAGTGATACATAAGACACACTGTATCATCACATCTCTGGGGATTTACACCTATCCAGTGATAACATGTGTCCAGCAACTGATGACATGCAGGAGAAGGAAGGGTAGACGGGGCCAGGGGAAGGGTAGACGGGGCCAGGGAAGGGTAGACGGGGCCAGGGAAGGGTAGACGGGGCCAGGGAAGGGTAGACGGGGTAGAGGAAGGGTAGACGGGGCCAGGGAAGGGTAGACGGGGCCAGGGAAGGGTAGACGGGGTAGAGGAAGGGAGAGAAGGAAGAGGAGAACTTAAGAATAATGGAAAGTCCAAATGACCAATTGGTTCAAGACAGACAGCTTCCACCTGTATGTACCCAAACTGATTCATACAATGTCTAACCTACGCTTGAAACACTCCAATGATCCCACGTTATTGTTGTGTTGTCCCATAATTTGTTCCATTTATCGGCAACAGTTGCCAAACCAGTATTTACCCAGGTCTTTCCTGAAACGAAACCTAATCATGGTTTGTGTTGATATATTTATTAGTCTCCCCTGTGCTATGGCGGCTCGCGTGTTCGGAGCCTCGGCCACGACATGGACTTCGTCTTAGTATTGGCTCTAAATATGTCTTCCACATTCCATCCTAACAAGTGGTTTCTTTTTTGTCATTCTACATTTTCAAGGAAATTTATGTCCATTCTATTGAACGGTGTCAAAACTGAACTGCCCAATTCAGTTGGGCTTAACAAGGGCTACACGTCTCTGAAGACTAACTGTAGGAGCCCTATTTCCATACCCTCCCTATCCACGTATCCTATTTTCTATATTTTTTAATGAATTTAGTGGCATATGATGCCGTCTGAGCATGACACCTGGACATTTTTGACACGCAGACGTCAATGTTATTGATGTTCAAGTGAGTTATGTCAATTGTGAACATTTCCTAAACTCAGAAACTATGTTTATCAGCATTAAACAGCATCTATCAATCTTACAAGTCATTCTAAGCGTGTATCTAATGTCCAAGTGACTGACCTCCTTCCACACCCTATGTTAGTGTGACCTGAACCTTTGGTTACTATGTTGACCAGACCACACACTAGAAGTTGAAGGGACGACGACGTTTCGGTCCGTCCTGGACCATTCTCAAGTCATAAGCGACTTGAGAATGGTCCAGGACGGACCGAAACGTCGTCGTCCCTTCAACTTCTAGTGTGTGGTCTGGTCAACATACTTCAGCCACGTTATTGTGACTCTTCGCCTGCCTTTGGTTACTATACAACACTGGTGAGATATCTCACCAAGCACACACCGAAACTACGACGTTGGTACAACGTTCGAACCAGTTTTAACACCTAACCAGTTATAACAACCAATATAGCAGGTTGTAACAACGTTCCAATACGTCATAAACACGTTAAGCCAAGATGTAACAACTTTATTACAAGTTGTAACAAGCGGAAAATAGAGACAGTTTCGGTTTGTGTTTCCAGGGATGAGGGCGAGAGCCTTGAGGCACTCTACTCAAGACACTCACACTCACACACGGACTCACTACATCTTAACCTCCATTGTTAAAACCAAGTCTTAATACATCTTAACTATACCTCCCTTGTCATAACTAAGTCCTAACTCATGTTGGGACTTGGTTCGCATCACCCTGCGCCACTACCTCTCACTATCTGTCTCTAGTGAGATAATTTATCAGCGCTTAATCTAAGGCTAAGCAATACAATGCAATAGTTTACATTATTGATGCTGGTAATTCGCTGGTAAACAATGATAGTTAACATTGACATTAGTTTATAGAGCAAGCTAAACATTTTGTTCTGTTTAACGTTCTTTACACGGGACTTATTCAAACTCCTCTTCACAGGACCAGCTTCACCTACTCTACACAGGACCAACAAGAACTCCTGTAAACCAGGCCAGAACTCTACACAGGACCAACAACAACTCCTGTAAACCAGGCCAGAACTCTACACAGGACCAACAACAACTCCTGTAAACCAGGCCAGAACTCTACACAGGACCAACAACAACTCCTGTAAACCAGGCCAGAACTCTTCACAGGACCAGCTTCACCTACTCTACACAGGACCAACAACAACTGTAAACCAGGCCAGAACTCTACACAGGACCAACAACAACTCCTGTAAACCAGGCCAGAACTCTACACAGGACCAACAACAACTCCTGTAAACCAGGCCAGAACTCTTCACAGGACCAGCTTCACCTACTCTACACAGGACCAACAACAACTGTAAACCAGGCCAGAACTCTACACAGGACCAACAAGAACTCCTGTAAACCAGACCAGAACTCTACACAGGACCAACAACAACTCCTGTAAACCAGGCCAGAACTCTACACAGGACCAACAAGAACGCTCCATTATACAGGAGTGACCAAGTTTACAAGCCACAGGTGCCAGCGCTCGTCGGCTGATCTAATTTGGTAAGAATTATGTTGGTGAAGTATGTGGAGAGGTCTGGCTAGTTACTAGCCTACTAGCCCCGCCTCCAGACACAGCTGGTGAGGGCTGGCTAGTACTAGCCTACTAGCCCCGCCTCCAGACACAGCTGGTGAGGGCTGGCTAGTACTAGCCTATTAGCCTGGCCTCCAGACACAGCTGGTGAGGGCTGGCTAGTTACTAGCCTACTAGCCCCGCCGCCAGACACAGCTGGTGAGGGCTGGCTAGTTACTAGCCTACTAGCCCCGCCTCCAGACACAGCTGGTGAGGGCTGGCTAGTTACTAGCCTACTAGCCTGGCCTCCAGACACAGCTGGTGAGGGCTGGCTAGTTACTAGCCTACTAGCCCCGCCTCCAGACACAGCTGGTGAGGGCTGGCTAGTTACTAGCCTACTAGCCTGGCCTCCAGACACAGCTGGTGAGGGCTGGCTAGTTACTAGCCTACTAGCCCCGCCTCCAGACACAGCTGGTGAGGGCTGGCTAGTTACTAGCCTACAAGCCCCGCCTCCAGACACAGCTGGTGAGGGCTGGCTAGTTACTAGCCTACTAGCCTGGCCTCCAGACACAGCTGGTGAGGGCTGGCTAGTTACTAGCCTACTAGCCCCGCCTCCAGACACAGCAGGTGAGGGCTGGCTAGTACTAGCCTACTAGCCCCGTCTCCAGACACAGCTGGGGAGGTCTGGCTAGTTACTAGCCTACTAGCCCCGTCTCCAGACACAGCTGGGGAGGTCTGGCTAGTTACTAACCTACTAGCCCCGTCTCCAGACACAGCTGGTGAGGTCTGGCTAGTTACTAACCTACTAGCCCCGTCTCCAGACACAGCTGGGGAGGTCTGGCTAGTTACTAGCCTACTAGCCCCGCCTCCAGACACAGCTGGGGAGGTCTGGCTAGTTACTAGCCTACTAGCCCAGCCTCCAGACACAGCTGGTGAGGTCTGGCTAGTTACTAGCCTACTAGCCCCGCCTCCAGACACAGCTGGTGAGGGCTGGCTAGTACTAGCCTACTAGCCCCGCCTCCAGACACAGCTGGTGAGGGCTGGCTAGTTACTAGCCTACTAGCCCCGCCTCCAGACACAGCTGGTGAGGTCTGGCTAGTTACTAGCCTACTAGCCCCGCCTCCAGACACAGCTGGTGAGGTCTGGCTAGATACTAGCCTACTAGCCCCGCCTCCAGACACAGCTGGTGAGGTCTGGCTAGATACTAGCCTACTAGCCCCGCCTCCAGAAACAGCTGGTGAGGTCTGGCTAGTTACTAGCCTACTAGCCCCGCCTCCAGACACAGCTGGTTAGGTCTGGCTAGTTACTAGCCTACTAGCCTGGCCTCCAGACACAGCTGGTGAGGGCTGGCTAGTTACTAGCCTACTAGCCCCGCCTCCAGACACAGCTGGTGAGGCTGGCTAGTTACTAGCCTACTAGCCTGGCCTCCAGACACAGCTGGTGAGGTCTGGCTAGTTACTAGCCTACTAGCCCCGCCTCCAGACACAGCTGGTGAGGCTGGCTAGTTACTAGCCTACTAGCCCCGCCTCCAGACACAGCTGGTGAGGTCTGGCTAGTTACTAGCCTACTAGCCCCGCCTCCAGACACAGCTGGTGAGGTCTGGCTAGTTACTAACCTACTAGCCTGGCCTCCAGACACAGCTGGTGAGGTCTGGCTAGTTACTAACCTACTAGCCCCGCCTCCAGACACAGCTGGTGAGGTCTGGCTAGTTACTAGCCTACTAGCCTGGCCTCCAGACACAGCTGGTGAGGTCTGGCTAGTTACTAGCCTACTAGCCTGCCTCCAGACACAGCTGGTGAGGTCTGGCTAGTTACTACCTACTAGCCCCGCCTCCAGACACAGCTGGTGAGGTCTGGCTAGTTACTAGCCTACTAGCCCCGCCTCCAGACACAGCTGGTGAGGTCTGGCTAGTTACTAGCCTACTAGCCCGCCTCCAGACACAGCTGGTGAGGTCTGGCTAGTTACTAACCTACTAGCCTGGCCTCCAGACACAGCTGGTGAGGTCTGGCTAGTTACTAGCCTACTAGCCTGGCCTCCAGACACAGCTGGTGAGGTCTGGCTAGTTACTAGCCTACTAGCCCGGCCTCCAGACACAGCTGGTGAGGTCTGGCTAGTTACTAGCCTACTAGCCCGCCTCCAGACACAGCTGGTGAGGTCTGGCTAGTACTAACCTACTAGCCCCGCCTCCAGACACAGCTGGTGAGGGCTGGCTAGTTACTAGCCTACTAGCCCCGCCTCCAGACACAGCTGGTGAGGTCTGGCTAGTTACTAACCTACTAGCCCCGCCCTCCAGACACAGCTGGTGAGGGCTGGCTAGTACTAGCCTACTAGCCCCCCTCCGACACAGCTGGTGAGGGCTGGCTAGTTACTAGCCTACTAGCCTGGCCTCCAGACACGCTGGTGAGGCTGGCTAGTTACAGCCTACTAGCCCCGCCTCCAGACACAGCTGGTGAGGTCTGGCTAGTTACTAACCTACTAGCCNTTCTGTCTTTAGTACGCAGAGAGATAGAGACACAGAGACAGAGAGAGACAGGTGCCTCGTATGGACCAATAGGAGCTGCCACGTATAGACCAATAGCAGCTGCCACGTATGGACCAATAGGAGCTGCCTCATATGGACCAATAGGAGCTGCCTCGTATGGACCAATAGGAGCTGCCTCATATGGACCAATAGGAGCTGCCACGTATGGACCAATAGGAGCTGCCTCATATGGACCAATAGGAGCTGCCACGTATGGGCCAATAGGAGCTGCCTCATATGGACCAATAGGAGCTGCCTCGTATGGGCCAATAGGAGCTGCCTCATATGGACCAATAGCAGCTGCCTCGTATGGGCCAATAGGAGCTGCCTCGTATGGACCAATAGGAGCTGCCACGTATGGACCAATAGGAGCTGCCTCATATGGACCAATAGGAGCTGCCTCGTATGGACCAATACAGCTGCCTCGTATGGACCAATAGCAGCTGCCTCGTATGGACCAATAGCAGCTGCCTCGTATGGACCAATAGGAACTGCCTCGTATGGACCAATAGGAGCTGCCTCATATGGACCAATAGGAGCTGCCACGTATGGACCAATAGCAGCTGCCTCATATGGGCCAATAGGAGCTGCCTCGTATGGACCAATAGGAGCTGCCTCGTATGGACGAATAGGAGCTGCCTCGTATGGACCAATAGGAGCTGCCTCATATGGACCAATAGGAGCTGCCTAGTATGGACCAATAGGAGCTGCCTCGTATGGACCAATAGGAGCTGCCTCGTATGGACCAATAGGAGCTGCCTCATATGGGCCAATAGGAGCTGCCTCGTATGGACCAATAGCAGCTGCCTCGTATGGACCAATAGGAGCTGCCTCATATGGGCCAATAGGAGCTGCCACGTATGGACCAATAGGAGCTGCCTCGTATGGACCAATAGCAGCTGCCTCGTATGGACCAATAGGAGCTGCCTCGTATGGACCAATAGGAGCTGCCTCGTATGGACCAATAGCAGCTGCCTCGTATGGACCAATAGGAGCTGCCTCGTATGGACCAATAGGAGCTGCCTCATGTGGACCAATAGGAGCTGCCTCGTATGGACCAATAGGAGCTGCCTCGTATGGACCAATAGGAGCTGCCTCATATGGGCCAATAGGAGCTGCCTCGTATGGACCAATAGCAGCTGCCTCGTATGGACCAATAGGAGCTGCCTCATATGGGCCAATAGGAGCTGCCTAGTATGGACCAATAGGAGCTGCCTAGTATGGACCAATAGGAGCTGCCTCGTATGGACCAATAGGAGCTGCCTAGTATGGACCAATAGGAGCTGCCACGTATGGACCAATAGGAGCTGCCTCGTATGGACCAATAGGAGCTGCCTAGTATGGACCAATAGGAGCTGCCTCGTATGGACCAATAGGAGCTGCCTCATATGGACCAATAGGAGCTGCCACGTATGGACCAATAGGAGCTGCCTCGCATGGACCAATAGGAGCTGCCTCATATGGACCAATAGGAGCTGCCTCGTATGGACCAATAGGAGCTGCCTCATATGGGCCAATAGGAGCTGCCTCGTATGGACCAATAGGAGCTGCCTCGTATGGACCAATAGGAGCTGCCTAGTATGGACCAATAGGAGCTGCCTCGTATGGACCAATAGGAGCTGCCTCATATGGACCAATAGGAGCTGCCTCATATGGACCAATAGGAGCTGCCTAGTATGGACCAATAGGAGCTGCCTCATATGGACCAATAGGAGCTGCCTCGTATGGACCAATAGGAGCTGCCTCGTATGGACCAATAGGAGCTGCCTCGTAAGGGCCAATAGGAGCTGCCTCGTATGGACCAATAGGAGCTGCCTAGTATGGACCAATAGCAGCTGCCTCATATGGACCAATAGGAGCTGCCTCGTATGGACCAATAGGAGCTGCCTCGTATGGACCAATAGGAGCTGCCTAGTATGCCAAGTACCCAAAAATGTCACAATTCTCCGCCATAAACACTTGCTAACGTTAGCCAAATATGAAGATGATAATAAGCATCGCATCACAGTCGCGTTGATCACGAATTCTATCATGGGGTCTCACGGAAGGTCAGCGACCCCTCCAAGACTTTCAAATTTGCCTACGTCATGACTGGTTGACCTCTGGTGGACTGGGGGTCATCAGCCTGACCTCTGGTACAGGTTGGCTTGACCTGCCGGCGACCACTCTAACTAACGGGTCTGTCTTCCCACTTATTGCTGGTGTCTCACCTAGTTGTGCTGGCGGGGGTTGAGTTCTGGCTCTCTGGTCCCGCCTCTCAACCGTCAATCAACAGGTGTACAGGTTCCTGAGCCTACTGGGCTCTATCATATCTACATTTGAAACTGTGTATGGAGTCAGCCTCCACCACATCACTGCCTAATGCATTCCACCTGTCAACTACTCTGAAACTGAAACAATTCTTTCTAACGTCTCTGTGGCTCATGTGGGTACTAAGTTTCCACCTGTGTCCCCTTGTTCGTGTCCTACCCTCGCTAAAGAGTTTGTCTTTTTCCACACCGTCAATTCCACTGAGTATTTTGTAGATGGTTATCATGTCTCCCCTTACTCTTATGTTTTCAAGGGACGTGAGGTTCACCTCCTGTAACCTTTCCTCGTAGCTCATTCCTCTCAGTTCCGGGACGAGCCTGCTGGCATACCGCTGAATCTTCTCTAACTTTGTATTTTGTTTAACTAGGTATGGACTCCAGGCTGGAGCTGCATACTCCAGGATTAGTCTTACATACGTGGTATACAGGGTCCTGAACGATTCCTTACACAAGTCTCTAAAGGCAGTTCTTATGTTGGCCAGTCTAGCATATGCCGCTGATGATATCATTTTGATGTGGGCCTCTGGGGACAGGTTAGGTGTGATCTCAACCCCCAGATCTTTCTCTCTATTTGACTCTTGCAGGATTTCACCTCCCAGATGGTACCTTGTGTTCAGCTTCCTTCGCCTAATTTCATTACTTTACACTTTCCTGAGTTGAACTTTAGTAGCCATTTTCTAGATCATTCCTCCAGTTTATCCAGGTCATCCTGTAGTCTCTGTCTATCTTCATCCGTCTTGATTCTTCTCATAATTTTTGCATCATCAGCAAACATTGAGAGGAATGAATCTATACCCTCCGGAAGATCGTTCACATATATTAGAAACAGGATGGGTCCAAGTACTGAGCCCTGTGGGACTCCGCTGGTGACATCTCGCCACTCTGATGTCTCTCCCCCTCACCGTTACTCGATGTTTCCTGTTGCTTAGATACTCCCTTATCCACTGGAGCACCTTACTTTTTATTCCTGCCTGTTGCTCCAACTTTTGTAACAGCCTTCTATGGGGTACTGTGTCAAATGCTTTCTGACAGTCCAAGAAATTGCAGTCGGCCCACCCTTCTCGTTCTTGCCTAATTTTTGTTGGTTTGTCATAAAATTCTATTAAACCTGTGCGGCACGATTTACCATCCCTGAACCCATGTTGGTGGTGCATTACAAAGCTACTTCCCTCCAGATGCTCTACGAGCCTTTTCCTCACGATCTTCTCCATCATCTTGCATGGTATACAAGTTAGGGAAACTGGCCTGTAGCTCAGTGCCTCTTGCCTGTCACCCTTTTTGTATATTGGGACTACATTAGACTACATTAGAAAGCTGGAGACCTTCCAGCTTTCCGGAAGGTCTCCTGTTTGCAGTGACCTGTTATACACCATTGAGAGTGGCACACTTGATTCTTCTGCACCTTCCTTTAGTATCCATGGTGAGATTCTGTCAGGCCCAATAGCCTTTGTCACATCCAGCTCCAACAGATTCCGTTTGACCTCATCACTGGTGAGGTCAAATTCCTCCAAGGTTGCTTAGTTTGCCTCCTCATTTAGTGCAGGGGCTTCTCCTTGTTCTATTGTGAAGACCTCCTGGAATCTCTTGTTGAGTTTTTCACACACCTCCTTGTCATTTTCTGTGGATCTGTTTTTGTCCATGCTCTGAATCAGGAGGGGGGTGGGGTGGGGTGGGGTGGGGGATGAAGGACTAAGATCTCTCCTGGGCCTGCCTGGGGCAGGAAGAAGACCTGGGGAGGGGAAGGCAGGGGGTACTTGGGGTAAGGGGGGGAGGATTTGGGTGATATGGTGGGCATTGTGCAGGGGCAAGGAAGGATTTGTGATGGAGGGGGGGGGGCCCTATGGGGTGGTGGGCTGGGGTGTTGCAGTCCCCCCCCCCCTGGGGTTCCTGAATTGCTGGACTGGGGTTCCCCACTCCCCTCTGGGATTACTGGGTTGGAGGCTGAGGTTCCCTCTCTCCCTTTCCTCTCCCTGCGCCTTTTCCTTGCATCTGCTGCCTTTATTATCTCGTCCTGCTCATGTTGTAATTCCAGGGAGTTTTCAGCATGCTCTTCTTAACTAGGATGTCCTCTTTGATGGCCTCCGTGTGTTTGTATGTGTACTCACCTAGTTGTGCTTGCGGGGGTTGAACTCTGGCTCTTTGGTCCCGCCTCTCAACCATCAATCAACTGGTGTACAGGTTCCTGAGCCTACTGGGCTCTATCATATCTACACTTGAAACTGTATATGGAGTCAGCCTCCACCACATTACTTCCTAATGCATTCCATTTGTCAACCACTCTGACACTAAAAAAGTTCTTTCTAATATCTCTTGGCTCATTTGGGCACTCAGTTTCCACCTGTGTCCCCTAGTGCGTGTGCCCCTTGTGTTATTCCCTTCAGAATCTTGAATGTGGTGATCATGTCCCCCCTAACACTTCTGTCTTCCAACGAAGTGAGGTTCAATTCCCGTAGTCGCTCCTCGTAGCTCATACCTCTCAGCTCGGGTACTAGTCTGGTGGCAAACCTTTGAACCTTTTCCAGTTTAGTCTTATCCTTGACTAGATATGAACTCCATGCTGGGGTTGCATACTCCAGGATTGGCCTGACATATGTGGTATACAAAGTTCTGAATGATTCCTTACACAAGTTTCTGAATGCTGTTCGTATGTTGGCCAGCCTGGCATATGCCGCTGATGTTATCCTCTTGTAGCGGCACTCCACTCGTAACGTCTCGTCAATCTGAGACCTCACCCCTCACACTGACTCGTCTCCTGTTGCTTAGGTACTCCTTTATCCAATAGAGTACCTTCCCTTTCACCCCGGCCTGCGTCTCCAGCTTTTTCACTAGCCTCTTGTGTGGTACTGTGTCAAAGGCTTTCTGGCAATCCAAAAATAAGCAGTCTGCAAACCTCTTTCTTTTTCTTGCCTTATTTTTGTTGCCTGGTCGTAGAATTCAAGTAACCCTGTGAGGCAGGACCTGCCATCCCTGAACCCATGTTGATGCTGTGTTACAAAGTTCCTTCGCTCCAGATGTTCTACTAGCACTTTTCGCACAATCTTCTCCATCAGCTTGCATGGTATGCAGGTTAGGGACACTGGCCTGTAGTTCAGTGCCGCCTGTCTATCCCCTTTCTTGTATATCGGGACTACGTTTGCCGCCTTCCAAATTTTGGCTGGTCTCCCTCTTACCAGTGATTTGTTATACACTATGGAGAGTGGTAGGCACAGTGCTTCTGCTCCTTCCTTTAGTATCCAAGGGGAGATTCCATCTGGGCCTAAAGCCTTTGTCACATGCAACTCTAGTAAACACTTCCTTACTTCCCCGCTGGTAATCTCAAACTCTTCTAGTGGTGGCAACTCCCATACACCCACCCAGTACACCCACCCAGTACACCCACCCCATACACCCACCCAGTACACCCACCCCATACACCCACCCAGTACACCCACCCATACACCCACCCAGTACACCCACCCCATACACCCACGCCATACACCCCCCCATACACCCACCCAGTACACCCACTCCATACACCCACCCCCATACACCCACCCAGTACACCCACCCAGTACACCCACTCCATACACCCACCCCATACACCCACCCAGTACACCCACCCAGTACACCCACTCCATACACCCACCCCATACACCCACCCAGTACACCCACCCAGTACACCCCACTCCATACACCCACCCCATACACCCACCCAGTACACCCACTCCATACACCCACCCCATACACCCACGCCATACACCCACCCAGTACACCCACCCAGTACACCCACTCCATACACCCACCCCATACACCCACCCAGTACACCCACCCCATACACCCACTCCATACACCCACCCAGTACACCCACCCAGTACACCCACTCCATACACCACCCAGTACACCCACCCAGTACACCCACCCAGTACACCCACCCCATACACCCACCCAGTACACCCACCCCATACACCCACCCAGTACACCCACCCCATACACCCACCCAGTACACCCCACCCAGTACACCCACTCCATACACCCACCCATACACCCACCCAGTACACCCACTCCATACACCCACCCAGTACACCCACCCAGTACACCC
>WNGS01009492.1:0-11153 GCA_020271785.1 Procambarus virginalis
AAACTGCACCTTGCTCCTGGATTTTTCTGATGTCCTCCAGGAGGGAGTCTTGGGAACCAGCTAGGGTACCATCATCCAAGAACCAGATGTTAAGCTCGCTGGACAGCACCTCTGTGACTTGTTTGATGACTAAGCAGAAAAGGAGAGGAGCAAGGGGGTCACCCTGTTGGACGCCTTCCCGCGAGTCAATTTCATGTTCGCCAAAAAGTAGCTTAAGATCCATACTGTAGCATGAATGTACGAAAGGGTAGAGGGAAGGGAAATGACTATGAACCGCACGGAGTACAGCATCCCATCCGGAGTATATATATATATGAATATATATATATATATATATATATATGAATATATATATATATATATATATATATATATATATATATATATATATATATATTTATATATATTCATATATATATATATATATATATATATATATATATATATATATATATATATATATATATATATACTGTATATATATTCATATATTCATATATATACTGTATATATATTCATATATTCATATATATATATATATATATATATATATATATATATATATATATATATATATATATATATATATATAGTATATATATTCATATATATATATATATATATATATATATATATATATATATATATATTCATATATATATATATATATATATATCATATATATATATATATATATATATATATATATATATATATATATATATATATATATATATATATATATATATATATATATATATATATATGGTATCACAGTGAACCCCTGGAAGAATGGCAAGCAGTTGGTATGGGACTACACGTGCGTATCAACCCTGGCTAACACCTACATTGAACTCAGTGTTGCACAACCAGGTGGCGCTTCCACCCACAGGGAAGCAGCCAAATCCCGTAAGTATAGAGAACTGG
The DNA here is from genome assembly GCA_020271785.1 of Procambarus virginalis. Lineage (NCBI taxonomy): Eukaryota > Metazoa > Arthropoda > Malacostraca > Decapoda > Cambaridae > Procambarus > Procambarus virginalis. Next base: position 928 of record WNGS01009492.1, read on the forward strand.
ATCACCACTACAATTTTGTCCCCCATTGCTTCTGAGACACTCGGCGCCTGGGGTAAAAGTGCTACCAGTTTTTTGAAGGAACTGGGTTCTAGGCTCATTGAAACAACAAGGGACCCTAGAGCTGCCAGCTTTCTTTTCCAGCGCCTCAGCGTGGCGATACAGAGGGGAAATGCGCACTGCATCCAGGGTTCCTGCCCGCCATCTGAGGAGCTGGAGGAACTCGACAACTTATGATAACCATCTTTGTAACCTATATGTAACTCCTTTTTTGTAACAAAGTTCAAATAAAGCAAATATATATGTGTACATACAAAAGAATGGGGGTGGTAGGAGAAGAAAATATTAGTGTTCAGTGAGAAACCACAAGGTCTCCTCTGAATACGTTTTATTTTCTTCTCCGAGGCTATGGGGCCCCACATTGGCACCAGAGGTGGTACCCTCACAAACTTTTATATATATATATATATATATATATATATATATATATATATGTCTCATTAAATATGACCGCATATTCTGTATTTACTATCTTCTGATTTAGGGCTTCTATCCCTCTAACTATTTTCTTAGCATCAGAGCTTAGCTGAAATAGGAGTTCTCCAAAACTCATTTTCGTAATTTCCGGGTGAAGTAAAGAGGTAAATTACTATAGAATGTACAGTGGCACCTCGACATACGATTGCCCCTACTTACGATAAATTCGAGTTCCGATATAAATTTCATCAAAAAATGCGACTCGACATCCGATGGTGTCGTCGACATCCGATGGTGTCGTCGACATCCGATGGTGTCGTCGACATCCGATATTTGTTGGTACACGTTCGGGTCGGCCGAGCGCGTGGTTCCCGGTCACGCAGTCCGACCTGCCTCAGTTTACTACAGCTACCCGCTTAGTGACGATCGCGCCTATAAGAAATTCCGCTTTTGTGGTGATTTTTTGCATTTTGAACATTAAAGTAATTATTTTCTATCGCGCCATGAGTCCCAAGAAAGTCAGTGGTAAGGCTCAACATATGAGATCCCATGTAAGAATGACCATAGAGCAGAAACAAGAGATCATTCGTAAATATGAAGACGGTGTGCGGGTCGGTGAACTGGCTAGGCAGTACAACAAATCTCAGTCAACGATATCCACCATACTGGTTAAGAAAAAGGACATTATGGGTGCTAAAGTGATGCATCATTACAGACAAATGTTAAATCGAATGGAAAAACAAATGTCTCTTGACAAATTTGTAGTGAGACAAACAAGCACTGAACCACAACCAGGTTCTAGTGGTATTCAGGCAAAACGTAGGAGAGAGAGTACCCCAGAGAAAACATCACTGCCTGATGTGATAATGGAAGGGGACTCCCCTTCCAAACAGTAACAACTCTCCTCCTCCCCCCTCATCACCATCTTCCATACGCCATCAAAATCCCTCCATAAAGGTAAGTGAAGTTTTGGTACTGTATTGTAGTTAGAAAAAAACATTGTATTCAGTATAAAATGTATTTTTATGTTAATATTTGGAGGGTGGGGAACGGATTAATTCAAATCCCTTTATTTCTTATGGGAAAATCGCTTCGACTTCCGATATTTCGACATACGATCCGTCTCTGGGAACGGATTAGCATCGTAAATCGAGGCCCCATTGTATTACACTTATTTATACAATATGCACAACGTTTCGAACCTCCATGGTTCATTCTCAAGTGAATGAATTTTACAATGTGATTGATTTTATACCCGCACTGGGTCAGGTGATAAGATAATAAATGTGAAAACAAAAGGGGATATAAGTGGGGTCACACATATGAACATAAGAAATATAGGTAACCGCAGAAGGCCTGTTGGCCCATACGAGGCAGCTGGTATCTACATACAAAGATTAATCCAGTGTAATTGGCCTGTTATGTTGAACATTGTCTTCTGTGTTGGCATCGTTATGTTCTGGTCTTGTCCTTACTCTCATTGTGGGTAGGGTAAATAGTTCCGTGATTTGGGTGTTCATGGTAGGTTGTTCTATTCTTATGTGGATTGCTTCAAGAATTTGTAATCTTCTTGCATCTTGTGTTTTGTCTATTATGCATGTATTTTTGTTCAACATTTCTCTTGTTAGGGTGATGTCATGGGCTTGTCTCATGTGGTTCCTAGGGGCACCGGATTGAAGATGGCATGTCAAACACCTCGTTAGCTTGGTCGACGTCATACCTATGTACTTAGATTGAAGGTTACGTCCTTCGTGGGGGCAAGTGTACATGTATACAACGCTTGACTGCTGTAGAGGGTTCTCTGTCGGCTTCGGGCTGTTTTTGATAAGGAGTTCGGAAGTCTTCTTGGTTTTATAGAATATTATCAGGTTTATGTTTTGGTTTATGTTTATCCAAAATTCAATCGGGATTCAAACATCTGGAAAACGCCCTTATACGGCCAAAATCGTGATTGGATAAAGTTATCACAATATCCGGCCAAAATGGCCACAGGAACCGGATAAAAGCTGGTTTGGCCGGATGAAAATTCGGCCATACCGTATTAATCCTATCTGTGGCTCTAGACGCATGGTAGAGGAGGGGGTGGGGTGTGGGTGGTGTTGGGAGGGTGGAGGGGAGCGTCGGGAGAGACCACCTGGGTACAGGAATTACCATTAATTTTAGAACAATTAATCATAGCCATAAACAAATGAATAAGTACTAGTAATTATGTAATAACAAATAAATAAGTTTCCTAAAAGCAATGTTCACAGGCTGAAGTTTCCTTAACAAATATTGAGAGTTATTTTCCTCCTGGCGGCCTACATAACGTGCTATAGCTGCCCAACCCCAAGTGGACCTGTCCAACACTGGTCAACCCATGTGCGTCCGTCCGTCGTGTTATACACAGTGCTGCGCCATTAGTGAAATATTTTTTAAATAACTTTTTTATTTTCATAGTAACTTTGAACATTTTTGGCTAAGACTATGTCTGGTAGCAGCATCAATCATTCTGGAGGTGTTAAGAGGAAGAAGGTTGTCCTGGCAATTAACCCTTAACATGCTCGGGGTTTAACCCTTAAAATGCGCAACGCGCCTGCAGGCTCACGTCTGGTTTGCGCAACGCGCCTCTGGGTATTTGTATTTTTCACGTTCCATTCAAAACTCCCGTGGCTACATGGGGTTCACATCAGCTTCCTCAGGGCTCTTGTAAACAGATGCCATCTTTAAAAAAAAATCGTGGTCCACATTCCCGGGTGTGGGAGCCTCAGTAGTGAGTGAGCAACCAAGGCTGGCGCTCGCAGCATGAGCACACAGCACTGCTGTTCAGTGTGTCACCACAGCATCACCTAATAATGTCAAAATATATATATAACTTGTATTATTTAGCCATGATAGTATTATAGAAGAGCCCGAGTGTGATAATGACTGGGTACAATGTTCAAATATCAGTGATTCAATGCTGTTCACGATGTTCACAGCGCTTGCCACAGCATCACAGCATTATTTCATCCATCTAGGAATCTTCAAATGATTTCTTAGGTTCCTTTTCAAAATAAACGTATGGTCAATTATTCATTTACAGGAATTAGTGACCAGGATTGTGGTTATAATTAGCGTTGTGCGTAGTATTGTGGAAGGAGGAATTTGGTGAGGGAGGGAGGGCGAGAATTGAGGTAGCCTCATTGTGTGTGTGTGTGTGTGGCTGCCACTTTTGTTTTGCTCACCATACTAGCTTAGTGGTTCGCTATGGGCAAAACATGTGTACATGGGTATACATAGTGTGTATATAGGGTAAGAACAGCAACAGGAGAATTTTGAGAGGAGCTATTTTGGTGAGGGATGTGACGTAATTGTAGCGTCGTCTGCTGTGTGATTTTTCATGCAGTGTATGGTGGCCACTGTACTGTTTGGACACAATACCGGCTTACTTGCATAGTTCTGGTAAATAAAACATGTAGATAGGTATATAGAACATGTGTAATAAGAACTATAACAGTATGGTGGGAGGAGCAATGTTGGCGAGTAAGATGTTGGAGTGAGGGAGACTGGCTGGGTGTGGCTGCTCTCACTCGAGGTGTTCTGAATGTGTTCATGGCCAAATGCTCCTATTGGCCCATACGAGGCAGCTCATATTGGCCCATACGAGACAGCTGCTATTGGCATATACGAGGCAGCTGCTATTGGCCCATATGAGGCAGCTCCTATTGGCCCATATGAAGCAGCTCCTATTGGCCCATACGAGGCAGCTCCTATTGGCGAAGCAGCTGCTACGCGATGTTCTGAATGTGTTGATGGTAAATGTATATGGTGTGTGACAGTGTATAGTGTGTACATATGTTGTAAATATACATAAATGAACATGAAACATTGGTGTGAATAACTGTGGGATGGGAGGGGGCAAAGTTGGCGAATACAATGTTGGAGAAGTGAGGGAGGGCTGGCTGGGTGTGGCAGCTCTCACTCGCGGTGTTCTGAGTGTGTTGATGGTGAATGTATATAGTGTGTGACAGTGTATAGTGTGTAAATAGATTGTATATATAAATAAATTAGCATGATACATAGTAAATATGTGCTGCATATGTGTACACAAGTATCATGCACGTAACACAGTGTCTTCGGACAGTACGGATGTTTTACTGCCATAATATAGTGTACGTGGTCACTATACATAGGATAAGCACGTAAAAACAAATAAAATGTATTTGGAACTGTGTGAAAAAAATGAACGAAAATATATTTGCGGCAACTCGCGCGCCCCGCCCCGAGCACCCCACCCGCCCCGGGAGCTTACGGCACGGGAGCACGGGGAATGATGACGTCACGCCCCAACTTACGGACCCCATAGCAGCCAAAGTAAGTACAATTTCGACCTTTTTTTTTAAATACCCATACTGAGGGAAGGGTTTTTGACACTTTAAGAAGAAAAAAGAATTTTTTCAGAGAATTTATTTCCTGCGCACCACGGGGGTGTCATATTTGGAGGCAACGCAGTTAAGGGGTTAATATCCTGTCATCCCCACAGGCGCATGTCATTTTGAAAAAAATATATATTATTTTTTCTTCCTAACCTGTTAATTTGTGTTCACTGATCACGGGAAAAATAATAAAAAATCGTAAGTGCCATATATTGCACGCTATAGAGCGGGGAAGTCTGGCAAATTATAGGCGCTGACTCAGCATGCGTCCCAGGCGGTCTGTTGCTCGCCAGCTGTCAGGCCAGAGTTGCCACAAAGAGATAATTACCTAATTATTTCAATGTCTCTGATTGATTTTTCATAGTTTTTTTGCTGTAATATTATTCAATAGTGTGTAGTTTGATATATTTATATAACAAAACGAGTGAATCATTGCTGTACTCAAAAATATGGTGAGCATATTGTTGAATCTGTTATGTTCATCAATCAGTGAACAAATACTTTGTCGGTTATTACACTATAAGCACAGGTTATATATAAGTATCTGCATGTTTTGTTCACTATAACGAACCACTAAGTAGCTATTATGAGTAAAAAAGTAACGAGGAGTGACCGCCGTGTACCAGCCAGCCACTCCCGCCCTCCCTCCAGTCATCTGACTCCTTACCTTGAGGATACCTTGAGGTGCTTCCGGGGCTTATCGTCCCCGCGGCCCGGTCATCGACCAGGCCTCCTGGTTGCTGGACTGATCAACCAGGCTGTTTGACGCGGCTGCTCGCAGCCTGACATATGAGTCACAGCCTGGTTGATCAGGTATCCTTTGGAGGTGCTTATCCAGTTCTCTCTTGAACACTGTGAGGGGTTTGCCAGTTATGTCCCTTATGTGTAGTGGAAGCGTGTTGAACAGTCTCGGGCCTCTGATGTTGATAGAGTTCTCTCTCAGAGTACCAGTTGCACCTCTGCTTTTCAACGGGGTATTCTGCACATCCTGCCATGTCTTCTGGTCTCATGTGATGTTATTTCTGTGTGCAGGTTTGGGACCAGCCCCTCTAATATTTTCCACGTGTAAATTATTATGTATCTCTCCGCCTGCGCTCAAGGGAATACAGATTTAGGCTCTTAAGTCGGTCCCAATAGTTTAGATGTTTTACCGAGTGGATTCTAGCAGTAAAGGACCTCTGCACGCTCGCCCACATTCTCCTCCCGCAATACTGTTTTTGCTATAATTCACTATATACAGACGTTATATATAAGTAACTACACGTTTTGTTCACCATAACTGTACATCTAAGCTTGTATGGTGAGTAAAGGCACAAAGACGTAGGACCTAACACAGTCAGCTGATGGCTGCTGCCCTCAAGGCCAGACGCACTAATATTTCTCCTCCAACAATACTGGGTGGTGTTATTACGCTATATACACACATTATAAATAAATATCTACCTGTTTTATTTACCATACTTGTACAAATAAACTGGTATGGTGCCCAAAACCATCGTGGTAACCAGTAAACAACACCGTCGTCTGCACGGTGGCGTCGTGCAGATGACGCCACCGCCCTCACCAAAATGGCGGCTCCAAACCTTCTCTTGCTGTTTATACCCTCTATACACACGTTATATATAAGTATCTACATTTGTGTTCACTATAGCGAACCACTAAGCTGGTATGCTGAGTGCAGTCAATAAAAGGTGGCCACACACAGTCAGATAACAACGCCACCATCCTCCCTCCCACAGCATTACTCCTCCCTCCGTGGCGCACAGCACTAAATATCATCGCAATCCTGCTATTATCAGAACCCTGGTCAGTTTATCACAGTCAGGGGTCTTCTGTAATAATATCGCTACATAATAGCATGAACAGGTATATTTTGGCATTTTTAGGCGATGCTGTGGTCACAAGCTGAACAGCAGTGCTGTTAGCTCATGCTGCGTGCGTCAGGCTTGGTTGCTCACTCAATACTGAGGCCAATAACACCCGGGAGTTTGGCTCACGATTTTTTTTTAAATGGCGTCTGTTTACAAGAGCCCTGATGAAGGTGTGATGAACCCCGTGTATCCGCGGGCCGTTTAAATCTTGCGTAGTACTCCAACACATCATATGACGTGATGCACAGTTGACTGGAACAACGTCCAACACGTCATATGACGTGATGCGCACTTTAAGGGTTAAAGACAAGTTACGTGTTGTTCAACCAGTGAGGCGTCACAGGCAGCCAAATGCCTTCAACAAGTGAGGCGCCACAGGCAAGCCAAGCGCCTTCAACAAGTGAGGCACAAGCAAGCGCTTTCAACAAGCGAGACATCACAGGCAAGCCAAATGCCTTCAACAAGTGAGGCTTCACAGGCAAGCCAAGCGCCTTTAACAAGCGAGGCGTCACAGGCAAGCCAAGCACCTTCAACAAGTGAGGGAATGCAAGCGCTTCAACAAGTGAGGCGCAAGCAAGTGCTTTCAACAAGTGAGGCGCAAGCAAGTGCTTTCAACAAGTGAGGCGCAAGCAAGTGCTTTCAACAAGTGAGGCTTCACAGGCAACCCAAATGCCTTTAGCCAGTGAGGCTTCAGCAGCTGGCAGTCAAAACTAACTTTGCTTAACCCTTTAACTGCGCAACGCGCCTGCAGGCTCGCGTCTGGTTTGCGCAATGCGCCTCCGGGTATTTGTATTTTTCACGTTCCATTCAAATCTCCCGCGGCTACATGGGGTTCACTTCAGCTTCCTCAGGGCTCTTGTAAACAGACGCCATCTTTAAAAAAAATCGTGGTCTACATTCCCGGGTGTGGGAGCCTCAGTAGTGTGTGAGCAACCAAGGCTGGCGCTCGCAGCATGAGCGCACAGCACTGCTGTTCAGCGTGTGACCACAGCATCGCCTAATAATGTCAAAATATATATATAACTTGTATCATTTAGCCATGATAGTGTTATAGAAGAGCCTGAGTGTGATAATGACTGGGTACAATGTTCAATTATCAGTGATTCAATGCTGTGCACGATGTTCACAGCACCACAGCATTATTTCGTCCATCTAGAATCTTCAAATGATTTCTTAGGTTCCCACCCCTGAAGAGCTGGACTAGGTCTTCGAACACTGATTGGGATATTGTTATATTGTTATAAAAGTGTGTGTTTCTGTAAACTGTAGCATTGCACAAAAATCAATAAAAATAAAATATTAAAAAAATAACAATAGGGGTGGTAGGAGAGAAAAGATTAAGTAGTCAGTGAGAATCCACAAGGTCTTCTCTGAACACTATTTATTTTTCTTCTTTCGAGGATGTGGGTCCCTTCAATCAAACCAGTGGTGGTACCCCTAATAATAATATAAACACACACTTAATATACAAATATATACACAATAACAATCAGTGTTCGAAAGACCTCGTCACCAGCTCCTCGAGGTCGGGTTGACGTACCCAGATACAGCACGCATTTCCCCTCTGCAACGCACACTAGGCGCTGGAATAAGACAACTGGCTGCATCGTGGGTCATCTATTATCTTACCCATGAGTCCTCCACAACCTCTTAAGCGAACTGTAGTAGCCATATAACCCAGGCGCCCAGAGCTCTGAGCCTATCGGCACGAATCCTGATAACAACGTTCAAGGTTTCCTGTTACTTGTGGATATTTCTGGGTCTCCTGGTGGGCTGCCACTCCGTGCCAGCTGCCAGCTCGTCACGTGCATGGTAGTCTGTAGGTAATGTTATACGTATCGCAAAAGTAGGCTCACATGTAAGTCCCATCGACCATGTCTTCACACATTCCACTCCATGGCTGCAGGGTGACTCATCTGGGCGTTTTGGACTGTGTGTCAGGTCTGCACAGCGGGGGTTCCCTTTGTCTGGACACCCAGACTGTAGCCAAACACTTCTCTTGATGAGGTCATTGACTGCCTCGTGTCTGTGCAATCTTTCTTGTGTCTTACAACAGATGAGACCATAGCTGCCGTAATTGTCTGCCGATGCATGAGCCGCAAAAATCCGGTGCGCGGTGAGAGATGAGGGCGGCAAGCGCTAGGCAAGGGCAACACCAATACTTAGGACGCCGATGTCCACGGCGGGTGCCCCAAGAGCGGGAAGTAGGGACTGCCAACAGGAGAGTCCCCCGCAATGGGGCGCTTGGATACGACAGCCAGGAGCGCGCTCTGTCTTCGCAGAAGCTACGCTCCAAGCTTGATGGCGATGTTCTTCCACTTTGGGGCTAGTCCCATTAGGCACTGTTCTCGTCGTTTGGACAGGTCGGTCGGGTGTGAGATTGGACGACAGGCAGTGCCCACTGACCAGCTCCTTCCAGCAATATTGGGATCCAAGAATCCCAATGGAGTCACTTAGGTATTCTGGTAGTATTTGCTTCACTAATTAACTTGTAGCACTGGTCGAGGATAAGAATGCGGCAATGCTAACTGTGTCGCCTTGCGAATACCTATACCCCAAGTCTAACGGGGAGCGTTGCTTGGTCCACTGGTCATCTTGCAGGGAGAGTTTAACACTTGCATAGTTATTGTCTTTAGGAGTGAATTGTATTCCGTTAATTTTGGGCTGTCAAAAGAGGGAGCACACCTGAGGAAATAGGTAAGTCTGGGCAAGGACAGGCACCTGTAAGAAGGTACAACGCATCAGAGCATCCAAAGCCCTATTCGCGCCTCCATCCTCCTCAGTCTTTAAAGCTTTTCTTCGAGGACTAACTCAAGGCGTTCGAGCCCAGAGGTGCCCCTAGCAGCACAATGTCGGTGGGAGCGATCACTTGGGCTCCTGGCAATATATATATATATATATATATATATATATATATATGTGCGTATACACGGAAATTAAATACGTGATTTTAAAATGTGACAATGTCAGACCACGGAGGAAAAATGAAACAGGAATTTCCTTAAGTACTTTCGTATATTAAGACACTTCAGAAGGAGTGATTTTACAGATCGATTGCTGGACATAAATAGGAAGAGAGAAAGGTAAAGTGAGGTGAGGTACATCGATTAAGTCACCCAAGAGATGGCACGGGCATGAATAACCCGTAATGGTAATTATAGCATACAATAGTAAATATATACAATGAATTAGTGAGACAAATGTGTTCCAATAATCCTACTTAAATCGCCCTTTAATTGATCTATTAAAAATGGATCTAAGTTATATAGACCACTGCTAATGTTCAAATTACTTCTTTTGTGGAATCTGTATCAAAGCAGATTGAATTATGTTTCTGTTATAGGTGCTTTTACAATTAGTTATTGAAGAAGCCATCTCCCAATCAATTCGGTGAGCATCTTCTGACAAATGAACAAACAGAGCATTAGACAATTGGCCCTGTCTTACAGAGTATTATGTGGCGAAATTCTCATTTCAATCTTAG
>WNGS01009493.1:0-10224 GCA_020271785.1 Procambarus virginalis
TCTTAACATTAGATTACTTACAACATTCCGGGGACGTACCCTAGGTAGACGTTGTGGGCCTGGTGGTGACTGGGTCGGATTTAGGCCTTTGAGTCGACCCGTCCATGTTTAAAGACGAATTCTCCTCTTTGAATGAAACATGAACTTATTGTCGGCATGTTCCCACTCTTTGCTGCCTTCATGCCCAGCCATCCTGGGATCTTTGGCATTCGTGAGCAAAGTGACCCTCGTCCCCACATACGAAACAATTATTACTCCGCCTCGGTGAAGGGGTGCGTTGACCACGAGGCGATATGATAGTGTTTGTGAGATGCCTCAAACCCTCTCACACCTCGTCCAATATGTCTTGAACCCCTGAGATCCCTGAGACAACTTCGTCCAGTTTTGCATTCATGCCTGTCAATTTACTACTTTGTATCTATTCCCGCAAGAGAGGAGAACCTGATCTCAGCATTTGTTTGCCGGGCACCCCCATTACCATGATCTGATAGGCTAGCAGCCGGTAATGAATCTGGGGATTTTGTGGTGTCCATGAGTGGAGGCGGAAAGCCAAACTACTCCGGACTGGCTGTTCGTATCGGGAAGGTCTACCCACAGCATTATCCACACTACTGGCCCTTGGGACCTCCGCTGCTGGGAACCATATGAGGATGAACCTCTGACCCGTGAAAGCAACAGAATATGCTGAAAGTCTGGCCCTATCAATGAGCTTTTTCCATGGAAGAAATATTAGCGTTGGAAATATATTCTGCTAAACGCTTACCACAAACCCTGGCCAAATCGCATGATTGCCATCTGCTCTTCTCTCCCATTTCCAGATGTTTGTAAGCTCGATGAGCCAAATGCTGGACTCTATCAGCCCATTCTAGAATTTCCTCACCATTCTCCTCGTGGGCCGAGAAAATTTCATTATTGCCATGTCTAAAACCTCCCTATCCCCAAATCGCTTTACAAGTTCATGCATCATGCGATGTAATCAATTGATGGTTCCCGGTCTAGTATCCGGTTGTAAAAATCACTAGCTTTTGCCCTTAAGACACCAACCCAAGTTTGTTAGGGAAGTAGTGCCACTCCAGTCTTTATCTGCTGCATACATGTGAAAAGGTGATAGAATGGAGTCCATCAGATTTACCATCATAATCGAGTTCTCGAGGTGGTGGATGGAACGAATTACTCCTTCGGCCATGACTGGTCCACTGTCGAGGAGACATGGAGGCATCCGAATCAGAATCCTGAGAGCTAGCTGACAATCTTCGAACTGGACGACGAGTGAAATGAGACGAACCCTTAGTTGAAATATGTCCCTGTCTCCGAAAACCAGAAATATGCAACCCATGGGTAATATGCGGAAGAGACCAACGTCTGGTCTGACTGCGTGCAGCTGCACCTCCAGAGGCAGCGGACGGATTCCCATCGGTTGATGTCGAGTTTGAACGTCTCCTAGCATTTGATTTCGCTATTGTGTTAGAGCCAGAGCCCTGAGGTAGTGGGTCTGTCAAAAGATATGGCATTCAACAAAGGAGTTGTAATCTTAAGGTGAGAAATATGGTGGATGTTGTCTGCCGTGATAGTGCGTGTGTGTCTAAATTTTACAATTCTGTTGGCCAGTGTGTATGACACTCCAGGTAACGTTATTTGGTCAGTTACAGACGCTAAGTTAATGCGTATGCGGGGCATCTTGCAGTAATGAAAAACCGAAGCTCAGAATTATTCCTTTGCAAAATGTACGTTCACAGTTATAGTACCCACTAATGAATAAAAATAAGACACGCCAGGGAATAGGCCTTAATTCTAGGAATGGTCAAGAATAGTATTCTGTATCCAAGCCAGTAAACTAATGGAAGAAGGCGCCGCTTAGGAATTATCCAGTATTTTTGAGGTAACCATTCACTTGTACGATGTTAAAAAAATTACAGAAAAAACAGGGTTGCCCCAATGCTTAGGATTACCTGACCCCAATGTTATTCCCCCCAAAAAATTTACAAAAGTTGGATTGCACTTGGTATGGTCTTGAACACTCAATAGGACTGAATAATCATAAGTGCACACAATTAACTTGATCATGTACTTAAATCTAGGATCATGCACTTAAATCTAGGATCATGCACTTAAATCTAGAATCATGCACGAAAATCTAAGGCCATGCACTTGAATTTAGGGTGTAAACATATATTGCACTCTTACAAGTATATGTTAGGTAAGAACCCTTATCATTTATTTCTAAGTATTTTCACTGGTCACTTGTAGGAATATCACATGCAGTTATGTTCCCCTAAAAAAGTGGACATTTGCAAACCACAATGTTTCAAGTTTCAACATTTAAATTGTATATTCCACTGTATCACTCACTTAACTAAGATATAGCAGTATATTTCACCTAAGTGTTTCAAGTAACTGTATCTGGTTTCACTGAAAACTAAGTTTATGCACTTATATCTATATTTATCAATGAATATATAGTTCAAAGTTTATGCACCTATTAAATAAACAACACATGTATTTCAGATGAATGGATAAACTCAATGGTGCACCCAGTGTAAAATATGGTTTTCTCTACACAGTTCAAAGTATACCAGCACTAGTTTTCTTGACACACATGTCTCCCTGGAGTCATATATATAAGGAAAGTTCGTGGAGCCAGTGTATAAGGAAAGTTCGTGGAGCCAGTGTATAATACAAGCCTGGTGAGATGTAACAAACACTTTTGTATAGCTGAAGCCACTGGCTCCTCCACGACTGTGAGTAAACAATAAAACTGAGCCCGGATACGCTCGTGAACAGAGGGGCTGAATCCGTGAGTTGGTAACTTTCTCCTCACTTCTATTGTAAAATAAAAAAAAAAAATGCCGAAAGCTTGGAATTCTGATGTAGAATATTGAGAAAAATAGCAAATGCAAAGAAAACTGAGGGTACTACCTAAGTGGGAGGTGGGAACGCCAACTGGTGGTGTAAAACGGGGGAGGGGATTCTCAAATTGTACTTTACCCCCTCTTTCTCTCTCTCTGCCCGTATTCTTACTTTTGTTCTCTACCAAGGGACCCCAAAACGTTTACCTTTAGCCGAGCCCACGCCACGTGGACTTAAGATGATTGACCGACTTAAGATTCTACAGCCCGTATGACGTGAACTAGGCTTCTAGCAAAACTCTAGGGTAGCCTTTTCGCTGCCACCACCAGACTAGTAACACTGAGCAATGATCGAGGTCTGGATCGATCATGCTAATCAATCAACCTTGGGGCTTGATCCCAACTAGTAACATATAACCTTGGATAATATGTTACTAGTTGTCCACTACTAGTTGTTGTGTAAATAATATGTTACATGTCCACTACTACCTATAAGATGGATATGTATTCAGAACCTGCCACGGGATGGGTACTGGGTCCACTACCGCCCACGCGATGAGTATGGGGTCCACTACGACCTACAAGATGGGTATGGGGTCGACTATCACCCACAAGATGGGTATGGGGTCCAATACCACCCACAAGATGGGAATGGGGTCCACTAGCATCCACAGATTGGGTATGGGGTCCACTACCACCAACATGATGTGTATGGGGGTCCACTTCCACTCGCAGGATGGACAAGGGGTCCAGTACACTAACAGGATGAGTATAGGTTCACTACCACCCACAAGATGGGTATGGGGTCCACTACGACCCACAAGATGGATATGGGGTTCACTTCCACCGGCAAGATGGGTATAGGGTCCAATACCACCCACAGGATTGGTATGGGGTCCACGTCTACCAACAAAATGGGTATGGGGTCCACTACCACCCACAGGATGGGTATGGGGTCCACTGCTACCGACAAGATGGGTATGGGGTTCACTACCACCCACAAGATGGGTATGGGGTCCACTACAGCAATATAAACAATTGGAACAGACAAATATGGACTCGAGACCCAGATTTACTAGCTTAAAGCTTGAGAGTCCTTTAACAATGCTGGAATATCGTAACAAAAAAACACTTCAGTTGCTAATATTAATGTGAAAATATGTAAGTGAATAAATTAGTGATTAATTGATAATTATCAAAGTTATCAATTTATGAAACAGATTGACAAATTTGAAGTTCCAAGTTTGTACAATATTGTGAAATTGAGAGTCTATGTAGTAACATAAATTGGTAAATCATAAATATTGTAATTTAAGAATCTGATGCATGTGTGTGTGTGTGGGGGGGGGGATACCTTTGGTAAACGAGAGTGGGAGGTAACTTTACACGTTCTGTGGTCAACGTGGGGGGTGGGAGGGTCCAACCCACCCTCCAACATCTGTACATAGTACTATCAAACTCCACAAAAACACCTAGCCTCCAGCTAATGCTTGTAGAGGCCTCATCTAACCTCACCTATGTCCAGCAAAGCGTGCAGAGCTCCTTTACATACATACGTATGTATGTATGTATGTATGTATGTATGTATGTATGTATGTATGTATGTATGTATGTATGTATGTATGTATGTATGTATGTATGCATGTATGTATGTATGTATGTACCCATGCATGTATGTATGTATGTATGTATGTATATATGTATGTATGTATGTATGTATGTATGTATGTATGTATGTATGTATGTATGTATGTATGTATGTATGTATTGTGACGGTGTTCCCCCCTTCTAATTCTCCCACGCCTGCTGTAAGAGTCATGTCCACTATTCCCGAGCGTTCTCTACATTGCAGGCATCAATTGAACATATGTGGGAGAGAACAGTATTCTCGATGAGCCGAGAAATTGGCGAAAATATAGTATTTTGGCCTGTGGGATAGGCCCTTTAGGGAGCCAATATGGCGCTGGCGAGTCTGTTCTGCCGCCAAAACTGTGTGACGTCAGTGGCGCCAGATTGGTCACCGTCAGCGACGTGGCACTGGGAGCCAATGAAAACCAACTTTGGAAAAAGTGACGTCACATAGGCATGGGGGTCCGGCCGTGTTGGCGCCGTGGCGATATCATTCTTTCACGACACGTCCGAGAGGTAGGACGCGCGATCGGTCGTCCTGTCAGAGTGACGGATTTACCGAACTCCGGTGGACGTAAGCGTTTCCAGTTGATAGCGCGCACTCTGTGAGGTCTTCCTGCAACCCTGATGTGGCTCAGCTAAGGAATTGACAGAATATTGAGCAACAAGTGCTCAGGGACAGGTGCGTTGCAAGAAGTGGGCCGGGCATCGACGTGTGACGTCCTTGGCAGTTCACCAGTATAAGAGACAGCTTAGTGGCCGGGCCAACCCACCGTGAGTGAACCGGGTTGACCGTCTTGTCAACCAGGTTGAACGTGTGATCGACGATCCTGTCAAGTTTGACAGTAACCCCACCTTCGTGGAACCCTACGAGTCAACAGTTGGATGCAAGCACGTCGAGAAGTCTTCCCAAATACCTAGCGATATATCTAGACGACGAGGGAATTGACAGTGTTGTGAGCTTCAAGTGCTCTGAAGTCGGGTGCTGTGCGTGTGGAGCTTAAGCAGTATCGTCTGGAACGGCTGATAACTTCACAGTGACTTCGTGGTGGTGAGAGGCAGTTCCTCTGGGAGTACAGTGACAAGGACTATTTGGGAAACGTGCGACGACCGCCGAGACGTAGGCTGGCTGCCGTAGTTGGGAGGAAAGTTGACGGCCAGGAGACCGACTTCAACCCGGCGACGTACTGTAGGGGAAGCACGGACCTGCTGTGTACAGAAGTGGCGAGACGCGACATCCTAAGGCGTGGGCTTGTGTTTCTGGATGGTGTACGAGGCGAGAGCCTGGACCAGGAGCTACAACCAACTGTCATCCTAGGATAGGTGAAGTAGGTGTTTACAGTTACCCTCCCATTTCCCCTTTAGTTAGCTATATATTTTCTTGTCAGGATATTTTATATGTCGTGAGAAGTCTCACTTGAGTCTAAGTCACAGAGAGAGCACAGTGTGTGGTGAGCCTACCCAGAGCGCTCACAGTATCAGTTTACATATATATCTATGTGGGTGTGTGCAAGCACCAGATTCATCAAAGAATTTGCTGTGACTATTATTAATTTCCTGAGTATTATTATTATATATTGGTAGTAAACCAGATATGGTGTGTTGATCTCTATAATCTATTGATATAAATGCTTGTGGATTGATCTCTATGATCTATTGATATAAATGCCTGTGGATTGATCTCTATGATCTATTGATATAAATGCCTGTGTGTTGATCTCTATAATCTATTGATATAAATGCCTGTGGATTGATCTCTATAATCTATTGATATAAATGCCTGTGTGTTGATCTCTATGATCTATTGATATAATGCCTGTGTATTGATCTTCATGATTTATATATATATATGCCTGAAATTTGATTACTGATTTATATATGACATGACTGTGTACTGAATAATATCATATACGTGAAGTGATTGCCAGTGATATCTCTGTGAGAGAAAGTATAGATATAAAGAAAAGTTCAGTGATCAAGCGAGTGCATTCACAGTAAATATTATTAAGAATAGAGTAATCTTTTGGTACGGTGGAAAGTCACTGTGAGAGTATTGTGAATAAGATGTTGATCGTGAGGCCAGTGAAATCATAAGTAAGCCATGTGAATGTTGAATAGTGTTTTGGAAAAAGTTAAATAAACGGGGATCGTGACAGAATTAGAAAACAAGTACTAGTCTGTTCCCACGATCGCGAGGGTCCCGGTCAGCTGACATCTGACAGGTGACGCGGGACGCTGCCGGTGTTACCATATGGTGCGCTCCAGAATATTATGCTATGAAGGAGCAATTGTCATATATTATTCCTGATACATTGATGCATATATTTCTCGTTGTCTTTTAAGTAAAATACCAAAACTCTTTGGTGTTTGATATCATCCCCTCCATTTATCTTGTGACCGTGTAATGAAGTAAAGCAGAGTGACCTGCCTGATACCATATTACTGGAATTTGCTCTTGCCACAATTACACCTGACCACTGCAGTGTTACTGGACACCTGAAAACCAGTTGGCGACCTTAAAGGCTGTGTAAGAGTTCGGTGTCGGGGCGGGCCACAGATTGAGGGAACGATCTGTGCCCCCACTCATCTTGCAATTTAAAGGCCGGTTGTGAGACCGACTGGGGTACTCTCCGAGGCGAGCAGTGGAGCCTAGAGGATCGAGGGAAGACCCGCCGAACGACGGTGAGTAAGGGTTATTGTCGGAGCAACCACCTGGAAAGGAGATCCAGTCTACCTTTGCTTTAACCCTTCTCTGACGAGAACCGTGAAACCCCGACAGTATTATGTATGTATGTTGTGTATGTATGTATGGTATGTATGTATGTATGTATGTATGTATGTATGTATGTGTGTATGTATGTATGTATGTATGTACCATATGCATGTATGTATGTATGTATGTATGTATGTATGTATGTATGTATGTATGTATGTATGTATGTATGTATGTATGTATTATGTATGTATGTATTTATGCATGCATGTATGTACTACACCCAGTTGTGGTTGCGGGGGTTGAGCTTTGGCTCTTTGGTCCCGCCTCTCAACCGTCAATCAACTTATGTACAGATTCCTGAGCCTACTGGCTCTGTCATATCTACATTTGAAACTGCGTATGGAGTCAGCCTCCACCACATCACTTCCTAGTGCATTCCATTTATTAACTACTCTGACACTGGAAAAAATCTTTCTAATGTCTCTGTGGCTCATTTGGGTACTCAGCTTCCACCTGTGCCCCATAGTGCATGTTAACCTCCCGTGTTAAATAACCCATCCTTGTCTACCCTGTCAATACCCCTGAGAATTTTGTATGTGGTGATCATGTCTCCCCTAGCTCTTCTGTCTTACAGTGACGTGAGGTACAGTTCATGTAGTCGGTTCTCATAACTCATGCCTCTTAGTTCTGGGACTAGCCTAGTGGCATACCTCTGAACTTTTTCCAGCTTCGTCTTGTGCTTGACAAGATACGGGCTCCATGTTGGGGCTGCATACTCCAGGATTGGCCTTACATATGTGGTATACAAGGTTCTGAAGGATTCCTTACACAGGTTCCTGAAAGCAGTTCTGATGTTAGCCAGCCTCGCATAGGCCGCTGATGTTCCTCTTTTGATGTGGGCTTTGAGAGACAGGTTTGGCGTGATATCAACTCCTAGATCTTTCTTTCTGTCCGTTTCGTGAAGGACTTCATCTTCCATTCGGTATCCAGTGACTGGCCTCCTAGTCCTCCTCTTAGTTTCATTACCTTACATTTACTTGGATTGAATTTTAGTAGCCATTTGTCGGACCATTCCGTCAGTTTGTCTAGGTCAGCTTGCAGCCTCTGTCCTCCTCTGTCTTGATCCTCCTCATAATTTTTGCATCATCGGGAAACATCGAGAGGAACGAGTCAGTTCCTGCTGGGAGATCATTTACGTATATCAGAAACAGTATAGGTCCAAGGCATCAGTGAAGGCCTGCATCTCCAATTTGTGCACGAGTCTCCTATGTGGTATTGTGTCAAAAGCTTTCTGGTAGTCCAGGAATATGCAGTCTGCCCAGCCCTCTCTCTCTTGACTGATTTTTGTTGCCTGGTCATAGAACTCAATTAATCCTGTTAGGCATGATTTGCCATCTCAGAACCCATGCTCATGATGTGCTACAAAGTTCTTCTGCTCCATATGTTCCACTAGCGTTTTTCGCACAATTTTTGCCATCATCTTGCATGGAATGCAAGTTTGGGACACTGGCCTGTAGCTCAGTTCCTCCTGCCTATCATCCTTCTTGTATATTGGGACTACATTGGCCGTCTTCCAAATTTTTGGCAGTTACAACAAGTCACTGTTACCAGTGACTTGTTATACACCATGGAGAGTGGTAGGCACAGAGCTTCTGCTCCTTCCTTTAGAATGCATGGTGAGATTCCATCCAGGCCTATAGTTTTGTCACGTCCAAATCTAGCAGATGTTTCCTCACCTCCTCACTGGTAATCACAAACTCCTCTAGTGGTGCCTGGTTTGATGTTCCCTGCATTATCTCTGGGACTTCTCCTTGCTCTGAGGTGAAGACGTCCTTGAATTTCTTATTGAGTTCCTCGCACACTTCCTTGTCGTTTGTAGTGAATCTTTCGGCCCCTATCCTCAGTTTCATTACCTGTTCCTTCACTGTTGTTTTCCTCCTGATATGGCAATGCAGCAGTTTGGGTTGAGTCTTTTCCTTTCTCGCTATGTCATTTTCATATTGCCTCTTTACCTCTCTTCTCACCCTGACGTATTCATTCCTGGCGCTCTGGTATCTTTCTCTGCTCTCTAGTGTTCTATTGGTTTCTACAGTTTCTCCACGCCCTTTTATTTAGTTGCTTTGCTTGCTTACAACTCTGATTAAACCATTGCGTTCTCATCTCCATTTATTTTTTTTCCTTTTGGACTGAGACGAAATTATCTGCTGCCTCCTTACACTTCTGTGTGATGTAGTCCATCATGTCTTGAACCGTCTTTCCTCTGAGTTCTGTTTCCTAAGCTATTTCAGTTAGGAATTTTCTCATCTACTCATAGATTCCCTTTCGGAATGCCGGCGTCTAGCTTTCTGGTCTCTTCCTTGAGTACATTAAGCCTTCTTCGACCAGATACTCAAACAACAGTACACTGTGATCACTCATACCCACGGAGGCTTCATGACCGTTTTCCCTTATGTCTGAATCGTTCAGAGTGAATACTAGATCGAGTCTTGCTGGTTCGTCATTGCCTCTCATTCTCGTGGGATCCTTGACATGCTGACATAAAAAGTTCCTAGTCGTCACCTCCAGCAGTTTCGCTCTCCATGTTTCCTCACCTCCATGTGGGTTCCCTGTTTTCCCAGTCTATCCTTCCATGATTAAAGTCCCCTATTATGAGCAGATGGGATCGATTACTACAGGCAGCAGTGGCGGCTCTCTCAATGTTAATGTTAACTGCCATGTTGTTTCTGTCATACTTTGCCTGGGTCTTCTTTCATTTGGTGGTGGGTTATATATCACTGCTACTACTACTCTTGGTCCTCCCATCGTCATGGTGCCTATTATGATGTCTCTGAACCTTTCATAGCCCGGAATAACCATCTCCTCGAAACTCCATTCCTTTCTCATCAGTAGAACCACTCCGCCTTCTCCCCTTCCTTCCTACTCTTTCCTTATTACAGTGTAGTCCTGAGGAAACACCGCATTCGTTATGATTCCTGAGAGTTTTGTTTCTGTGAGTCTAAATACATCTGGGTTTACTTCTTGTGTTTTTCCCAA
>WNGS01009493.1:24449-41990 GCA_020271785.1 Procambarus virginalis
CATTACTCTCAAATCTGACTGGCCATTTATACAAGAGTCCAAAATTTTAAAATCAGATTCCAGCAGAGAATGATTAAACTCATACCAATGGTTTCTAATCTCGGAAAATGCTGGTTTAGACAATGGTAATCCATTCCTAAAAGAAACTCCCCGGTGCTCAAGTATCCTAATCTTAAAGTTCCGAATGGAACTCCCGATATATCCAGCATTACAGCTGGAACAATTATACATATATACGATATTAGAGCACAGGGGGGTAGGCACTTTATCTTTAAATTTAAATAAGAGCCTATGATATTAGTGTTGACAAAAACAAATCTAAAGTCTACTTGAGGATGACAATGCTGCAACATTTTCCTCAAACGACTCCTTACAGAACAACTTATAGTGCCATAAAATGGTAATTTAATATATTTATACAAGAAAATAAAGTTACCGAGTTCCAGCTCCTGTCCTCCACTTTAGTTCTCTCACGTATCTTCAATAATATGTACCCAAACCCCCTAAATTTTAAAAACACTATATTTCATATGTAGTATAAAAGATCAAACAATTGCTGAGCTCCAACTCCTTATCTCTGCCTTAGTTTAATGTTCATCAAACATAGTTTTTCCAGAACATCAAACCGGTTCCTACCTATCACCTAATCAGAGTAAACTTATCCTGCCCTCTCATACTCTTGTTTACTCATCTGTGTAAATAATCTATCACCAGGTAATTATCACATATCATGACACACCATATCGCTCCCTTCCCCTAGCTCTCCATGCCCACGAGGCCATCTATTCACTTATCTCCCTCTTACCCACAGCTTCCTCCTATATCTTCTCCCTTCACATTTTACTCCTTCCATATTTTCCGTTATTTCCCCGCCTCCTTTCCTCTCTCTTATCTCCCTCACCCCTTAGCGCCCCCCCCCCCTCCCATACCTCCCCAACTCCCTGCACACTTAGCTTTCCATCCCTCACCCTCTATTACCCGCATCTCACCCACTCCCAAACTCCCCCTTCCCTGGATTCATTAACAACTCTGCACCCTCATGAATTGGAAATGCAACTATACCAGTAATCTTTTCATATTTGTACATTCCCCCATGTTCTTACAATATCTTTCCAAACGGTCATTACATATTTTTACCTGTTTCTCAATGCTTTCTATGTTCTTCATATGTCACATCATGTTCTCTTTACACATTATTCATATTCCCCCACATGTTCTCTGCAATTTCAATTAATATTTTTCACCTGTTTCTCTTGTTCCTTGTATTTTCTTCCATGTTCTCTATGGTCTTTGTCATATTCTCAGAATGTTCTTCACAAGTTCGTTGTTTATTCTTTGTATACTGTATATAGCCTTTTTATGTTTTTATGTTCCCTGAATGTTCAATTCAAATTCCCCGCATATTCTATGCGTTCATCACATTCTCTTAGATGTTTTCTGCTTCTTTGCATGATCCATGAGTTAAACATCTATTATCACGTATCTTACCAAAATTTAGTATTACTCATATGTTAATATACAACGTCTACATCCTTTACACATCCCCAGATGTTCTCTGCACATCTTGTCACTGCTTCTTACCAGCTCCCTCAATCCTTTACATGTCCTAACATGCTCTCCTCTCATCTTGCTATCCTTCCTTACATTTTTTTGCCGTCCATTCTCTACCTGTTCTGACGTATTCTCCTCATGTTCACTGCGTCTATCGCATTCTCTTACATGTTCTCTCGTTCTTTAAGATCAAATGTACGATTGTTTCTGTCATTCAGTAAATAGTTCATTGTTATGTATTATGAACCGCATTACTGATGGTCAACAAGTTACAACACAGTATTTATTTAGTCATTTATCGAGGTTTATTTTCAAACAAATAAGTCAATGTATTTCTACTTAACAACTTATTATTTCTTACCAACACTGTTCTTAACTAGTATTACCGTTTATACATTAACAAATTTACTAAGACATTCTTTTTTTCTTGTTTCTTAACTAGAATAACACTTCTCTCGTCTCAAAATAGTCATGATCATTACATTTTTTAAACTTTCTTCACTACCATTGTTCATTGTTAAGTACAAAAATGGTCAAAGGTATTTTCTTCATAATATTTTCTAAACTAAAGTCACACTCTGAGACATTTTTCTGCATTAAATGTTACTGGCATGTCGTCTTTATTCTCCAATTGACATTCAAAGGCATCAAAATACTATTCATGCCACCAAAAGTTATTCTCAGAGTCATCAAAGGTAATCTCGGGTGCATTACGAATACTTTTCAAGAATTAAAAAGAATCTCTGTGTTTTATTTACGTAAGAATATTACTTTCCAGGACTCTATGTTATTACTTCTAGCATCTTAAGGCAATTCTTTCTTCACACTTCTTAATTATAATGCACCTTCATTAGTCAAGAGTAACTTTTCATTTCATATGTAACTAAAATTTGTGTTAAACTTATTAAGACGCATCACTATATAGACACAAAACAACCTTAAGTATTATGACAAACTGAACATGTACAACTTTCATAACATATCTATCATTTCTTATTTATTTATGTACCAACCATTATGCACTAGTTTGTCTCTGTCATATATATTATTATTATTAGCAAGACAAACTTTCACCTAAGACATATCATATAATGTAACTTACCTATCCTCTCCCACCTGAAGGAACTTAACATACATAACCTGAACTACCTGCCTTAACTTAACATATCATAACTTACAAAACACAACTTCCCTTACCCATCCTCACCTACCTGATGGAACTTACATAACTTAGCCTACCTGATGTAACTTACATAACCTAGCCTACCTAATATAACTTACCCATCATGACCTGAACTAACTTACATAATTTATTAATTTAACTTACATAACGTAACTTAACAATCTCTCTTGCCTGATGTAACTTACATAACCTCGTCTACCTAATGTATCTTACCTATCATGACATAAAACATAACTTACATAACTTATTTACAAACTTAACTTCCCTTACCTATCCTTCCCTACCCTACCCTACCTGAAGTAACTAACCTTCTGTAACATACATATCCTAGTCTACTTGACATAACTTACATAACCTCGTCTACCTAATGTATCTTACCTATCATGACATAAAACATAACTTACATAACTTATTTACAAACTTAACTTCCCTTACCTATCCTTCCCTACCCTACCCTACCTGAAGTAACTTACCTTCTGTAACATACATATCCTAGTCTACTTGACATAACTTACCTAACCTAGCTTATTTAAAGCATCATCTTATTCTTTATGAAACATCAACTCTTCATTTATTTATTATTTATTCAAATTCATACAACCCTGGCAAAACACATACACTCTTATGCAAACTTGCAAATACATATACAGTTACATTTCTAAACACGAAGTTACACATACAAATTCCTCCTTATATACGAAACATATAATTACATTCACAAACTTATACAACTTAAGCAAATACTTAATTCACTCACTTACACAAACAAAATAAAGACTGGCACATGCACACATTCTCTCAGTTCATTAACTTACTCACTTTCTCAAACTTGCCCAAAACTATATAAACCTAGTCCACACATGTAAACGCATTTATGTGTGGATCTTGTCTAAGAGTGCATATGATCACAGATCATATGCACTCTTAGACAAACTAGCACAACTCTCACAAACACTTAGACACTTTGAGAAACTCTTACACATATACCAATTTCATAACATTACACAAAACACATATCCAACTATTTTAACTATCTTATCTTAGCCCATTCTTATTACAATTTCCATCTGTTTGTTCTGCTTTCAATCTTTATTATTCTTAGCAACGTGTTATAGAAGCATATTTCTCTTACATTACCTAATAACTCTAACCTAACCCAACCATCCCCACCCCCTATCCTAACACACCTTTACCTATCCTTTATTTATCTTATTTTATATTTTTTCAACTAGACTTTACATATATTCTTAATATATTTAACATCTCCAGGACATTTCATGTAATCCAGTCTTTGTTTTATATACATTCTGCTACTTTCCGTAGGTTTTTATTAGAAATCCGGAGTTTAGGCATTACCATGGGATATTGTTAAAATCAGATCAGATTAATGATAAAGATTTAGTCATTTCAAAGGATTTGTTATGCAAAGGCGTTTGTTTATTTTCAGATATTGTGTTAAAGATAAGGTTTTTATGCATTTCAGTGGTTAATTTCTCAAACAGGTCTTTATACATTTCAAGGGGTATATGTTAGAGATAGGGTATTTAAGCATTTCAAAGGAATTGCTTTTTATTGTCATTTTTGTTCAGTTCAAGGAATATTTGTTAGAGATGTGCATATAAGCACATTGTACATATGAAGTTCACCAAGCGGCTCATAAGTTATATTTATTATGTTTTATATAATTTATTCTCATTCTTTGCCTTTTAACCACTGTGGTACTCGCCCTCCAAATAAGGCACCCTCCATGTGTGCAGGAAATAAATTCTCAGGATTTTTTTTTATTTTATTGAATGTGTTAAAAAACCTTCCCTGATTACACAAATGTAAAATAAACTTAAAATTGTACTTACTTTGGCCGAGATGGGGTCCGGAAAATAGCGCATGACGTCATCATTTCAGCCCATCCTCTAAAAATGGGGAGGTAAATATAACAGCCCCATAAATGCAATTATGCACTATGTATAACAGTCAGGAATTGTATTTATTTTTACTTAGTATTAAACTGTACTGTCATACATATTATGAATATTTGAGTTTACCTGAAAAGCAGAATAGAAAACCACGACCTAACCTAACCGTATTAGTTTTTGAAAATATGCATTTTATTGCTTCTTAATTACAATTACTACTTAACCTATAGCTATATTTATATTGGAGTTTTATAAAACAAATAAAGCTAAACTAAAATATTTCAAGAAATTGTAAAGTAACTCAGAATACTTTCAAATTTTGTATAAACTCTCTATTGTTTTATAAAACTGAAAAAGAAATTCAAAATATTTAAAACTTGTGTCTAGCTAATTGTACTTGCAAACTTCATCTTAAAATTCTGAGTGTAGTAACAGAAAACGAGGAGAATAAATGGGAAGGTAAATGTAACAGCCCCATAAGTGCAAATATGAACTATGCATGACATTAAAGAAATGTACTTGGTATTAAAATGTACTGTCAATTCAGAGGATGGGTTTCAGCATTTTCTGGTCGCCCGTAGCGTTGGCTCCCAGGAGCGGTCACGCTCCATGTTCACGATGTGCGAGTTGACACAAATATAATTTTTTTAATTTGGGGGGCACAGTTCCAAATACATTTGTTTTGGTTTTTCTTGCCAGTCCTGTGTATAATGAACATGTACACTATATTATGGCAGTAGAACATCCGAACTGTCTGAAGACACTGTGTTACGTACATCACAAATATGTTTACATATCTTGCAAATATTTCCAATGTATCATGCTCATTTATGTATATTTACAATAAATTTACATTATCACACACCATCAACACACTCAGAATTCTGTGAGTGTGTGATGTGCTGCAAAACAGCCAACGGGGTATAGTGGAACCTTACACTCATCGCACCAGGTGCTGATATATCATCGCTTTTGTTCTCTTCGGGTAGAGTTTTTGCATACTATACAGGCAAAGTTACCCTTTTTCCGTGATGCTGTGCCTGGCATATACTCGAGCATGTGGGCACTGAACATCTAGTTACCCCTCAGCCTGTCTGGAACTGCGTGTGGCATTGTTGCTGGCACCCTGCGTGGTGCAACAGAGCCCTCCTTGCCATACTTTATGAGCAGTTGTGACACAACAGTAATACTGAATGTCCGTATTGGCGGTCCCCTCCTGTGGTTTCAATTTGTATCTTACCAGATACATATTGATACAGTTGAGAACTGCAACATCTATTACGTGGAAAAAGAACTTTTTTGTCCACTTCACAGACTTCAGCACGCACTCGGCGGCACCGAGCATCATGTCACATTTATCTCCTAGGCGCATGTTCACGTTATAGCGTATGACACAATCTGGTTTATATACGGGGAAGGGCGTTTGAAAGTGGACTTTACCTCTGTCAACCATGGCACCGGTGTGAATTGTTGTCAGCAAATACACCTCGCGTCTGTCCCTCCACTGCACTGATAACATCTTGTCACACTTGGGCATCTGGCAATCACCCACTGCAATACCTATCCCAAACACTGGCATTTCCTTCCTGTGGGCCTTCACAGTGCCACATACGCCGGTGTTGTGGGCAAGGAGGTATCTGGTCAACAAGGGGCTGGTATAGTAGTTGTCGGTGAACAGTAAATGCTCCTTGTTCAGCACCGGTTCCATCCGGGTTTTGACGACTCTGCCAGAAAACCCATGTTCATCTTGAGCTGGTATATCAACATCTGTACCTGAATATAGTATGACGTCCATGAAGATACCAGTTTCACAGTCACACAGCACTAAAAACTTTTGTGGTGCACCAAAAACTAGTGATAGTTTAAATCGGTGGTGCTTTGATGGGATGTATTGCTTGAATGCCAGTCGCCCCTTGAACAGTACTAGCGATTCGTCGCTGAGGCTGATCCACATTCTGTCCAGGTACAAAAAAATCATGGAACTTGCCTCTCATGTCACTGAAAACTTTCCGTACCTTCCAAAGTCTGTCGTGTCTGTCCTTATTTGCATTATTTTCAAAGTGCAGGCACCTGAGAAGCAACAGGAACCTATCACGTGACATGTACCTGTTGAACACGGGGGATGGAAAAAGGCTCTCTTTACTCCAATAATCCTTGATGACTTGTTTCTCGGAGTGTTTCATCATCTTGCTCAATGCAAGCAACACATACATTTCGTCAATTGTGGTGTCCTTCTATCGTGTCAGGCGAGAGGCAGGTAAAATGCCGGTGTCTATGAGGTTGTGAGCGTATCTATTCGTCTCATTCACAAGATGGGTCATGAATTCGTTATCAAAATACGCCAGGAAATAGTCTATTTCAGCCATATCCTCACATGTATATGGAATAATAGTGTCACATTAATATCGGTACCATCAAACGTTGGTATTTGTGGAACAAATAAGGCACAATCCTCCTACACAAGTACACCCTGGAGGGTTTGGTTTTGGCGCCAACACCACCACGAGCACCATAAACATGGCTCCATCGTCTGGAGCTGGAGCTGCATGTGGGTATGGTAAGAGATGAATCTGATCTGCATATCGTAGCCCTACCACGAACACCTGATGCAGAGGGGCCACAATCGGCATTGTCCTCTAGCTGCGTGACATTCTGCTGCTTGCCGCAACGTGTTGCTGGAGCAGCAAAACCCCGCCTAGTAACACCCTCACTGCTCGTACTTGGGTCGTCAACACTACTAGTGTTGGAGCCTGTCACTAAAGCTCGAGAAAAATTCATCACAAGTACTATCACTGAATAAACTTGCATTGGAGGACACACATGGTGGTGGTGACTCTAACGGTGTTGACCCAGGGTGACGAGGCAGGCCGGGCAAGGCGCATGCACTGTACTCGCTCGTGACATCATCCACCTCAGTCTCTCCCTCACTCATATCAGACCTCTGTGTAAGGTCTTTCTCTGGATCATAGTCTAAGTCATCATCCATAGCACCATCATCATACAAAATGTTGCGTATTTCCTCCTTAGAGAATCGTTTTCCATGACTGCGAGTGACCATGAAGCGGGAGCTCGTAGACGATGCGTCAGACATGGTTCCTTCTTTGAATCTGAGGCTCCCCACGGCTGCGGAGCATGCTGGGATTTAGTTTCAAGATGGCGTACGATCATTGCAACCCGCTCTCACACAAGACAACACATATTTGACTTAATGCTTATAGTCAATGTTTTGCTTATGAATTAGTACATATGTGGTATATTCCCAACAATATTTTTTTCAAGGCACTAACTCTTCCTCACGTATCAATTTACATCTCATAGTACCTGTCCATCGCCGTAGACAGCAGAATAATCGTGATTGGTTAAATTTTTAAGAAAATTGTAGTTTTCAGGTCCCACATGGGTTCTGAAATTTACCTACTGTTGTCCATGCTCTTAGAATATTACAGATTAGGTAAATCCGGTTGAAGGCTCGTAGTTTTGTTTTCAGAAATATTAGTTGTTCTTAGTAAATTATAATAAGCACTATAAATTATTACATAATGTAAGAGTGCTTTACAAATCAACATTATATACACTAGTTTGTGCTTTAAAAATCTTTAAAGAATGTATTGTAGAAACGTTAACAGAAAACTATTTTACGGTGTTCTACTGCAAACAGGATGGTTTGGTGTCTACTACAAACTGCAAGATGGTTGTAGGAACCACTATCACCTGTTAGGTGGGTAAGTGATTCATACCACTTTTAGGATGGGTTTGGTCCCAACAAATGCTCATAAGATGGGTATGGAGACCACTATCATCGGCAGGATGGGTATGGGGTCCACTACCGCTAACTGGATGGGTTTGGGGAACAATATCATCTACAGGATGGGTATGGGGTCTACAATCACCCACAGGATGAAAATTGTGTCTACTACCGCTTACGGGATGAGTATGGCCTCCATTGCAGCCCACAGCATGAGTATAGGGTCCAGCACCGTGCACGGAATGGGTATACGGCTAACTACCGCCGATAGGATGAGTATATCGTTTATTTACCGCCCACAGGATAGGTATGGGGTTACCTACCACCCATTGGACGCGTATAGGGTCCACTACCGCCCACATTGTGGGTATTGGGTCCACTACCACTGACAGGATGGGTTTGGGGGACCACTATCATCCACAGGATGGGTATGAGGTCCACTACCGCCCACAGGATACGTATGGGGTCCACACCCGCCCACAGGGTGGGTATGGGGGCCTCGTCCATCCACAGGATGGGTATATGCTCCACTACCACCCACAAAATGAGTATGGGGTCCACTACCCCCTACAGGTTGGATATGAGGTCTACTACCGCCCATATGATGGGTATGAGGTCGACAACCACTCACAGGATGGGTATGGGAGGGCACTACTACCCACAGGATGGGTATGAGGTCAATATCACCCACATTATGGGCATGGGGTGCACTACCGCCCACAGGATAGGTATGGGGACCATAACTGCCTACAGGATAGCTATGGAGTCACTGCCACCCACAGGATGGGTATGGGGTCCACGTCCACCCGCAGGATGGGTATGGGGGCCTCTACTACCCACAGGATGGGTATGGGGTCCAATACCACCCAGAGCATAGTTATGGGGTCAATAACGCCCACAGGATTGGCATAGGGTCCAATACCGCCCACAGGGTGGGTATGGGGGCCATGTCCATCCACAAGATGGGTATATGCTTCACTACCAGCCACAAAATGAGTATGGAGTCTACAACCACCCACAGGATGGATATGAGGTCCACTACCGCCCACATAATGGGTATTGATCGACAACCACCCACAGGATGGGTATGGGGTCACTACCACCCAAAGGTTGGGCATGGGTCCACTACCACCAACAGGATGAGTATATTGGGTCCACTACTGCCCACAGGTTGGGTATTGGATTTATAATTATAATAAGCACTATTAGTTTATTAAGTTTATTATTACTTTTTAAGTTATTATTACTTATTATGTTTATTATTACTTAATATTTAATTATTATAATTTCATCTTCATAGTTTCCTTCTCTGTGCTTTAAAATTGCTCTGTATCTAGTGTTACCCAATGTCCCAATCTTTATGCACTTAGTCTAATTAACTTTACCATTGTGATGTGGAGGCGGTGGCCCAGGGGTTATGGCCGACGAACCACGTGGTAATCAACATACTCAGAAATGGGTAGAAAATGGAAAAAACAGTTGCTCACCTTGAGCTGAAGTCTTCTATGGGAGGGCTGAAGCAATGCGACGGCTTCTCAGGGGCGAGGTCCAATAGTAGCTGGCCAATACGAGGTGCTGGATGACTACTGTCCAGGAGGCGTCACTAACAGGTGTGTCTTCGGTGCGGTGCGGTTCTTCTCTGCCCTCAGGCGTGCTCGGGGGAAATGCGCACAATCACTGCGCAGGGCCGCCGTCCACCAATGAGGAGCACCTAGCATAAGAGATATTCCCTCTGGTGGGCACTTTGAATTTGGTTCCCTCCTCACTCCCCCCGTCCCTATAAAACAAGGGGTGTATTAGAAACTTAATTTAAACTTAGTATGTCCTTTTGAAAGAGACCCTCCACCAGCTTCTCATTGAGGGGTGGAATGGTATATATAGCAACAGAATAGAACGTTTCTGGTTTGACTAAAAGAAAACATCTAACAATTTAAATATATTATGTGCTTCTTTGTGAAATTGTTCATGATTATTGTACTGACATGGTGTTGGTTGATCTAATTCTTGTGATTGAACGAAGTAGTACTATTTTTGTGTACTGAACTGATCATGATTTATTTACACTACACACTACACTGCAGCTTTTTTTTTCTTTCTTTCAAGATTCACTCCTAGTGATTCACTCTAGTAATGGTCCTCACACTTAAGAGCTGCTCCTTGGTTATGGTTCCTTTCTTAACAGAGCAACACTTTCCACACATCTCACCGCCAGGATCCCAAGGGAAAGCAATTGGATCTATGTCTTCTGGAAACTGACCTACTCTAGTTTTTCTTATATTTTCTTCTGAGGACGCCTTTTCGAATTGTGTTGTAAAAAGCTCGGCCACTTGTAAGGAATTGGCGCCTCCTGTGGTTCCTCCTGCTGTAATTACATTTTCCATTGAGCAGCTCCTGTAATCTAATTTCTCCCTTAAAATGAGATGAGGAGACACCCTCAGGCCCCATAGATGTGGCAGGAAAGACAATTCTCAGGATTTTTTTTATTGATTTGAATGTGTTAAAAAAACCTTCCATGATTACTACAAATGTAACATAAACTCAAACATCTTACTTACTCTGGACGCAATGGGGTCCGGAAAATAGCGCATGACGTCATCATTTTTTTTTTTCCAGGGGGGTACATCCTCAAAAATGGGGCTGGTCAAATATAACAGCCTCATAATTGCAATTATGTACTATGTATTGCAGTCAGGAATTGTATTTATTTACACTTAGTATTTAATCGTACTGTCAAATATATTTGGAATATTTGAGTTTACCTGAAACGCAGATGAAAACCACGACCTAAAAAACTGTGACCGTATTAGTTTTTGCAAATAGATTATTAGCTTCTTAATTATCAATTACTCTTAACCTATATCTATATTGATAGACTGAGTTTTATAAAACAATAAGCTAACTAAAATATTTAAGAAATATGTAAAAAGTAACTAAGAATACTTCAATTTTGTATAAACCTCTCTATTGTTTTATAAAACTGAAAAGAAATTCAAATATTTAAAACTTGTGTCTAGCTAATTGTACTTTGCAAACTTCATTTTAAACTTCGAGTGTAGTCACGAAAACGAGGAGAATAAATGGGGAATGGGAACAGTAACACACACATAAGTGCAATATATGAACTATGCATGACATTAAAGAAATGTACTTGGTATTAAAATGTACTGTCAAATCGGAGGATGGTGGTTTCACCATTTTGGTCGCCCTGTAGCGTTGGATACAGGAGCGGTCACGCTCCATGTTCATCGATGTTGCGAGTTGACCACAAATATAATTTTTTTAATTGGGGGGCACAGTTCCAAATACATTTGTTTTGGTTTTTCATCTGCCAGTCCTGTGTATAATGAACATGTACACTATATTATGGCAGTAGAACATCCGACTGTCAGAGACCTGTGTACGTATCATCCCAATAGTTATATCTTGCAAATATCCAATGTTCATGTTCATTATTGTATTACAATAAATTACATTATCAAACACCTCAACACACTCAGAATCTGTGAGTGTGTGATGTGCTGCGAAACAGCCAACGGGGTAGAGTGGACCTTACACTCACGCACCAGGTGCTGATATATCATCGTTTTGTTCTCTTCGGGTAGTTTTTGCATACTATACAGGCAAAGTTACCCTTTTTGTGATGCTGTGCTGGCATATACTCGAGCATGTGGGCACTGAACATCTAGTTACCCCTCAGCCTGTCTGGAACTGCGTGTGCATGTTGCTGCACCCTGCCGTGTGCAACGAGCCCTCTTGCCTACTTTTATGAGCAGTGTGACACAACAGTAATACGAATGATTCCGATTGGCGCGTCCACTCTGTGGTTTCAATTGTATCTTACCAGATACATATTGATACAGTTGAGAACTGCACATCTATTTACGTGGAAAAAGAACTTTTTGTCACTTCACAGACTCAGCACGCACTCCGGCGGGCACCGAGCACATGTCACATTTACTCACTAGGCCGCATGTTCACGTTATAGGTATGACACAATCTGGTTGATACGGGGAAGGGCGTTTTGAAAAGTGGCACTTTACCCTGTCAACCATGGCACCGGTGTGATTGTTTCAGCAGAAATACACCATTAGCGTCGTCCCTCCTGCACTTGAAATCTTGTTCACACTTGCGCAGCTGGCAATCACCCACTGCATACCATGCCAAACACTGTCATTTCCTTCCTGTGGGCCTCACAGTGCCAACATACGACGTGTTGTGGGCAAGGAGGTAGCTGGTCAACAAGGGGCTGGTAAGTAGTTGTCGGTGAACAGTATATGCTCCTTGTTCAGCAGGTTCCATCCGGGTTTTCCGACCCTGCCCAGAAAACCTCTGTTCACTTGAGAGTGTATGTCAACATCTGTACCTGAATAAGTATGGTCCATGACGATACAGTTTCAAAGTCACACGCACTAAAACTTTTGGTGTGCACAAAAACTATACATAGTTTAATCGCGTGGTTGCTTTGATGGTAGTGTTGCTTTGATGCCAGTCTCCCTGAACAGTACTAGCGATTCGTCGTAGCTGATCACTTCTGTCCAGGTACAAAAAATCATGGAACTGCCTCTAACATGTCCACTGATACAAGCTTTCCGTACTCGTTACAAGTCGTCGTGTCTGTCCTATTGCATTATTTTTCAAGTGCAGGCACCTGAAGAAGCAACCGGAAATATCAAGTGATCATTGGTACCGGTGACACGGAGATCGGAAAAGCTCTCTTTACTCCAATTAATCCTTGATGACTTGTTTATCGGAGTGTTTCATCATCTCTGCTCAAATGCAAGCCAACACATACATTCGTCAAATGGTGTCCTCATCGTGTCAGGCGAGAGCAGTCGTAAAAATGCCCGGTGTCTATGCATGGTGTTTAGTATCTATTCGTCTCTCACAAGATGGTCATGAATCTTATCAAAATACGCCAGGAAATAGTCATTTCAGCCATATCCCACATGTTACTGGGAATAATAGTGTCACATTAATATCGGTACATTCAACGTTGATTTGTGAACAAAGTAAGCACCAATCCTCCTAACAAGTACACCCTGGAGGGTTTGGTTTTGGCCGCCACACACACCACAGCACCATATACATGGCTCCATCGTTGGAGCTGGAGCTGCATGTGGGTATGGTAAGAGATGAATCTGATCTGCATATCGTAGCCCTACCGGAACACTGATGCAGAGGGTCCACAACGGCATGTCTCTAGCTGCGTGACATTTGCTGCTTGCCGCAACAGGTTGTGATGGGCAGCAAAACCCCCGCCTGTAACACCTCCTGCTCGTACTTGGGTCGTCAACACTACTAGTGTTGGAGCCTGTCACTGAAGCTCGAGAAAAATTCATCACAAGTACTATCACTGAATAAACTTGCATTGAGACACACATGGTGGTGGTGACTCCTACCGGTGTGACCCCAGGGTGACGAGGCAGGCCGGGCAAGGCGCATGCACTGTACTCGCTCGTGACA
Source organism: Procambarus virginalis (assembly GCA_020271785.1). NCBI lineage: Eukaryota > Metazoa > Arthropoda > Malacostraca > Decapoda > Cambaridae > Procambarus > Procambarus virginalis. The sequence continues at coordinate 38,305 of WNGS01009493.1, forward strand.
TCATCCACCTCAGTCTCTCCCTCACCATTCAGACCTCTGTGTACCGGTTTTCTCTGTATCATAGTCTAAGTCATCATCCATGCACCATCATCATACAAATGTCACGTATTTCTCCTTAGAAGATCGTGTTTCTATGACTAGTTGACTTTGACAGAAGCGGGAGCTCGTTAGACGATGCCGTCAGACATGGTTCTTCTTTGAATTGAGCTCCCCACGTGCGGAGCATGTGCTGGATTTAGTTTCAGAGGCGTGACGATCATTGCAACCCGCTCTCACACAAGACAACACATATTTGACTTAATGCTTATAGTCAATTTTTGTTATGAATTTAGTACATATGGGTATATTCCCAACAATAGTTTTTTCAAGGCACACTTTCCTCACGTATCAATTACATCTTCATAGTACCTGTCCATCGCCGTAGACAGCAGAAATCGTGAGTTGTTAAATTTTAGAAAATGTAGTTTCAGGTCCCACATGGTTCTGAAATTTACTACTGTTGTCCATGCTCTTAGAATATTACAGATTAGGAAATCCGGTTGAAGTGTCGAGTTTTGTTTTCAGAACTATTAGTGTCTTAGTAAATTATAAAAGCACTATAAATATACATAATGGAAGAGGCTTACAAATCAACATTATATACACAGTTTGTGCTTTAAAATCTTTAAAGAATGTATTGTAGACAACCGATAAACAGAAAAACTATTTACGGTGTGTCTCTGCACAGGATGGTTTGGTGTGGTCTACTACCATGCAGCAGGTTTGTGTAGGAACCCACTATCACCTGTTAGTGGAGGGCTCACCACTTTTAGATTGGTTGGTCCCAAACAAATCGTATAACGATGGTTGGGCGCCCACTACATCGGCAATGGGTATGGGGTCCACCCTAACGGAGGGTTGGGAAATATCTCTCAGGTGGTAGATGGGGCATACTCACCCAGGATGAAAATTGTGTCTACTACGCTAACGGATGAGTTGGCACATTGCACAACAGCGTAGGTCCAGCCGACGGAATGGGTATAACGGCTAACTACCGCGATAGGTGAGTATTCGTTTATTTACCGCCCACAAGGATGGGTATGGGGTTACTACCACAACCAATTGGACGCGTATAGGGTCCACTACCGCCTCACATTTGTTTGGTATTGGGTCCACTACCACTGACAGAGAGGGTTTGGGGGGCCACTATCATCCAACAGGAGGGTATAGGTCCACTACCCCCACAAGGTAGTATGGGTTCACACACGCCCACAGGGTGGGTATGGGGGCCCGTCCATCCACGGATGTGATATGTGCTCACATCTACCACCCACAAAATGATGTATGGGGTCCACTACCCCCTCACAGGTTGGATTGAGGTCTACTACCCCACATATGTGGGTATGAGGTCGAACACCACTCACAGGCTATGGGTATGGAGGGCCTACTACCACAGGATGGGTATGAGGTCAATCCACCCACATTATGGGCATGGGGGGCACTACCGCCAACAGGATGGTATGGGGACATAACTCGCTACAGGTAGTTATGGAGTCACTGCCACCCACAGGATGGGTATGGGGTCCACGTCCCCGCAGGATATTATGGCATCTACACCCCAAGGATGGGGGAGGTCCAATACCACCCAGAGCATAGTTTGGGCGTCAATAACGCCACAGGATTGGCATAGGGTCCAATACCCACAGGGTGGGTATGGTGGCCACGTCCATCCACAGGATGGGTATATGCTTCACTACCGCCCACAAAATGAAGTATGGGTCTACAACCACCACAGGATGTATAGAGTCACTACCGCCCACATAATGGTATTGATCAAAACAACCACAGGATGGGTATGGGGTCACTACACCCAAGTTGGCATGGGGCTACACTACCACCAACAGGATGAGTATATGTGGGCCACTACTGCCCACAGGTTGGGTATTGGTATTATATTATAATAAGCACTATTAGTTTATAGTTTATTATACTTTAAGTTTATTATTACTTATTATGTTTATATTTACTTAATTATTCAATTATAAATTCATCTTTCATAGTTTCATTCTCTGTGCTTTAAATGCTGTATATAGTGTTACACCAATGTCCAATCTTTATGCACTTAGTCTAATTAACTTTACCATTGTGATGTGGAGGCGGTGGCCCAGGGGTTATGGCACGAAAACGGTGATTATTCACATACTCAGAATGGGTAAGAAATGGAAAAAAACAGTGCTCACTGAGCTGAAGTCTTCTATGGGAGGCTGAAAGCAATGGCGGACGGCTTCTAGGGCCGAGGTACAATAGTAGCTGGCCAAAACGAGTGCTGATGACCACTGTTCCAGGAGGCGTCACTACCAGGTGTGGTCTCGGTGCGGTGACGGTTTTCTTCTGCCTCAGGCGTGTCGTGGGAAAATGCGCACAATCAGCGCAGGCCCAGCCGTACACAATGAGGAGCACCTAGCATAAGAGATATTCCTTCTGGTGGGCACTTTGAATGTGGTCCTCTCACTCCCCCCGTCCCTATAAAACAAGGGTGTTATAGAAACTAATTTAAATGAGATGTTCCTTTGAAGAGACCCCACCAGTTCTCATTGGAGGGTGGAATGGTCTATAATAGCAACCAGAATAGACACGTTCTGGTTTGACTAAAAAAACATCTAACATTTAAAATATTATGTGTTCTTTGGTGAAATTGTTCTGATTATGTACTGACCATGGTGTGGTTGATCTAATTATTGTGAGAACGAAGTAGTAGTACATTTTTGTGTACTGAACTGATCATGATTTATTTACAATACACACTAACTGCAGCTTTTTTTTTTCTTTCAAGATTCACTCCTAGTGATTCACCTAGTAATGGTCAACTTAAGATCTGCTCCTTGTTATGGTTTCACTTTCTTTACCGGAGCAAACACTTTCCCACACATCTCAAACGCTGGATCCCAATGGAAAGCAATTGGATCTATGTCTTCTGGAAACTACCTACTTGTTTCTTATATTTTCTTTGAGGACGCCTTTCGAATTGTGTTGTAAAAAGCTCGGCACTTGTAAGGAATTGGCGCCTTCCGGTGGTTCCTCCTGCTGTAATACATTTCCATGGAGCAGCTCCTGTAATCTAATTCTCCCTTAAATGAGATGAGGAGACACTATGTCTTTGTTTACATTCTAATAATCTTAGAAGTGTTGATGTTCAACAGTTGTCACTTCCTGATCCTGGCTTTTGTGCAGTAAAGGCAAGGTTCTGAAGTGCCACTTCTGTCCAGCACTGGAGCACTGAAGGAACTTCACCCGATGTGCTCCCACCTAGCGCAGCACAAACTCTGCTGGTCATCCTTGTCCGTATCTGTGCTTTGCCCCGACTCGATAATATCTAATGTACTGAAAGAGTGACATCTCTCTTTTTACAACCTCACTGCGCTGTGCTCGTGACATATTATGACTACGTTTACCCCATTCTTTCAGACATCTAGTATTGTATCTCGAGGGTCGGGGCCGAAGCAACAGTATCTGACAAGGATGATCAGCAGAATTTGACTGCGCTAGGTGGGAACACATCAGGTGAAGTTCCTTCAGTGCTCCAGTGTGGGACAGAAGTGGCATTTCAGAACCTTGCCTTTACTGCACAAACACTGCCAGGATCAGGAAGTGACACTGTTGAACATCCAACCTTCAGGAAGATTAATTAAGAATGTAGAACAAAGACA
>WNGS01009494.1:0-19162 GCA_020271785.1 Procambarus virginalis
GAATGGCAAATTACAAAGTAGAATTACGATATAAAAGGGGAAAAAATATATGATAAGTCTATACAAAACAAAAACAAAAGGCACAAAAAAAATGGAGGTAGCTTACAAGGGGCTTACAGGTACTCTCAGGTACACTGTAAGTAATAATTTGCATTATGAGACAGGCAAAGCCAGGAGTACAATGAAGTAAGGGAGTATGGCGCGGCTAGGCAACCTAGGTAATAATGAAATGAAAGAAAAAAGTTGAATAATAAACATAGGCCAATTTAAGCTAAAGAATATTAACTATAAGTAGTTTAGTTATGATCGTATAATTAAAAAAGACCTAAAGAAATATTAAAGCACTCGGTTAATTATGTCCAGAAAATTACATAATTTTACTAGTAAAAGGTAAATTAAAAATTAAATAAAAAAGTGAAACAAAGAGAAATTAGGATACCTAGCCCGCACTAGGTGACAAGGGGGTTAATTATGTTGACTCATTTGAAGTGATAATAAGGTGAGACAAACCACATTGGTTGAGGAATGTGTTGAGGTTATCCTCATTAGCAATTGTAAACATTTTACCTGTTGATGTTTTCCTAACTTTAATCAAGCCATCTCTAAGAAGCACTGATGAATCGCGTCTGGGTTTTGATGACGGATTTGACGCAGGTGGTAGAGGTGCTGTCTTTTTCTAGTAAAGCACTCGTTTATGTATATTCCCTTTCGTTGGGTTGCAGCTGTTTGGACAAGAAGCGATTTCGTGGACTGGGAGGTCAATTTGAGGCGAATTTTCCGCTGGTTCAGTCCTGATTGGTTCATTTTGCCTACTCTGTAGGCAGCAATAATGTCTGTTTTGTTTAGAGAGAGCTGCATCTCATTTTTTAAGAGATCCTGAACTATTTCAGTACACTTTTCACCTTCGCGTTCCACTGGAATAGCTTGGGACGACACAACTACAGAGTCAAGCAGCTTTTGCTGATCTTGTTCATCCTGGGTGATGGAACGTTGGGCGGATATTGTATTGATACTTGCAGTCATTTTGCTGAGTGCTTCCCCTCTTGTTTTTTTATGGCTTCATCAGATTTCAGACGAATGTTTTCCTCATGGAGACCATTCAAGTCTTGCTGGAGTTGATCTCGGCTAGCCCTCAAGTTTCTAATATCCTCGTGGAGGAGGGTTATTTCTTGTTGTTGTTTATGAAGGTTCGAACAGTTTGCTTGATTTTCAGATTGAAGACTCAAGATAATCGTATTTTGAGCCTCGAGGACTGAGCACAACTTTTTGAACCACTGATTATCAGCCCAGTTAGGGAAATCCGGTGAGGGACCAAAAGCATGATTGAATCTCGTAAACAGTGATGTAAGAGTGGTAGTAGGAGAGGATTTTTTTTATTTTATTTTTTTATTTTTTTTATTATTTTCTACCACAGACGTGGCCACACATTTACAATGCTAACCAGCATATATACATTTTCTTCTGTCCTCCATGGACAGGGTTAGAGATCAGTTAGTTCAGGGATTTATTGAACAATCAACCACAGAAGGTGATTCGGTACTTTTAAAATGCTAAGCTAACCTACATACTGAAATACATAGATACACAGATTTACGTATGCCCTACATAAAGTGTTCGAAGTGTCATTAATGTGCATTTACAAAGGTGAAATGCAATTCTGATCAGCTTCCATAAGTACTTTATACACATACATATACACACACACACATATATACGTACATATACATATACACATGCATATATACACACACATGCATTCAGATACATTTGTCTCTTTTACTCTGACAGGGTGAGATAGCTGACAGAGAAACTAGTGTGCAATTAAGCACTTAATCACTGAAGGTGATTAAGGTGCTTTTACAAGCTCAGGTACATAGTTATATACACATTGTACATTGTATAATTGATATATACATGGTTATATTGGGTACAAGTCCAATATATCATCAAGTGTTCCAGTACTCATATAGTAATTACACAGTTCAGCATACCTTAGCCCAGGAGGGCGAATGTCAGTCAATATGGGACATTCTACAATATAATGTTCAAGAGAGTGCATGTTTTCTCTTTCACAAAGTTGACACATTGTGTACTCGACATTGGGTTTTGAGAAAGCTGCCAGATACGTCTATATCCCAGGCGTATTCTGGCCACTATAACATCACATTGCCGGGTTCTTGTTCTATTAGTCCCATATGTGAATGTCTCCTCACGATATCTATCATAATATTTAATGCTACAACTTTCAGGTCTTTGTGAATTTGTTAGGTCGGTGAGATCTTCATTAGATATTTGTTTAAGTTTCTCTTTGTCACTGCTAATGAAACACCCATATCAATTTCTACCACTGGTTTTCTACAGGCTGTCTTTGCAAGCATATCAACAGTGTCATGCCTTGAGATGCCAACATGTGATGGTATCCATAGGAATTTAATTTCAAATCTGTTTTATTTAGCAGCTAAAACATTCATTCGAATATCTCTGACTATTTTCTGGGTGTCACTACTATGTGCGTTAATGCCAGGAGTGCACTCTGCGAGTCACAGTATATAAGTCCACTGCCTTTGTCTTTTAAAAATTCAGTGGCAAGGTATATGCCTGCAAGTTCGGTTTGAGTTGTACTTGTCCAGTCATTGACGCGCTTCATTGCTGTATGTACGAGAGAAGATTGTTCAAATATATTACATGCACATCCGGTACATCGTCCACCTTCTTCTACAGAGCCGTTGGTATAGCACTGATACACATCGTTACCCATACTCTGAGTACTTTCAGTGATGCCTTTCAGTGTTAACTGTTTTAATAATGTAGAGTGCACACTATCTTTCTTGGGGGCATTTACAAAATCAACTGATAGATCCCAGTTATCTCATGGAGTAATTGGTTGATTAATCATTAATTGAGTTGGGTACATATTTAATATTTGATGGAGTTGGCTACCTTGTAGAACCAAAATACATAATCAGAATTCGTTCTTCTTCTATAAACCTTAGGTGAGTGCAGCATATTAGAAAGTTTAGCTTGAAACTTCATGTGTTGCCTAGATCTACTCAATGCCTTCACACCGAAAACTGTGCTAATAGACAAAATTCTCTCACTTATGGTAGGTAATTTTAACTCTGCTCTTATATTAACTATTCTCGTGGACTTTGGAGCCCCAGGATGAGACGCATAGCTTCATTTTGCAAGGTTTCAAGATATTTCAGCTCTTTTCAGTATACAGTGTGAGATGTAGAGCATTGTAGTCAATCACAGAGCGTATAAATGATACATAAAACATTCTAGCAAGTCTCACGTTAATTCCATGATTGACACCAACAAGGACCCGCAAGGGCTTTAATCTCTCTCTTTAATCTCTTCTCTGAGAGAAGAAAGGTTATCTTGAGGTTATCTTGAGATGATTTCGGGGCTTTTTTTAGTGTCCCCGCGGCCCGGTCTCGACCAGGCCTCCACCCCCAGGAAGCAGCCCGTGACAGCTGACTAACACCTAGGTACCTATTTACTGCTAGGTAACAGGGGCATAGGGTGAAAGAAACTCTGCCCATTGTTTCTCGCCGGCGCCTGGGATCGAACCTAGGACCACAGGATCACAAGTCCAGCATGCTGTCCGCAGCCGACGGCTCCCTCGCTCGGCCGACCGAGGCAGGCAAGGTACCCAGGGTCGTTATTGGGTACACCAAGGTATCTGTAAGACTCGCAGTTCTCAAGTGCTCGCCCATCTATATGATAATGGCTGGTGGAATACCACATGGAATGAGGGCACGAGTTTTCTGTACAGAGATGAGAAGGTCACATTCCTCAGCTCTAGTAGCAAAAGCATCGAGCAGGACTTGCATTCTAGGCTCGGAGGCAGCCTGTAAACATATATCATCAGCATAACAAATGACAGTGTCTTCATTATTATTGGAAGATCTTTAATAAGTTTATGCATCAGAACGTTGAACAACAAAGGGCTGAGGACCCCTCCTTGTGGAGTTCCCAGTTCAAAGTGTTTGCTCTCTGTGCTTTTAACCATTAAACAAAACATATGCTGTTCGATTAGACAAATAGCCCTTTATCCATTTCAGTAGTTTTCCTTGTATTCCCAGCTCGGCAAGCTGTTCTAGTATGATTTCCCTGTTTGCTGTATCAAAAGCTGCTGCTAGGTCGATGAAGACTGTTTGAGGGGAAGCTTCAATATGTGCGAAGTACTCAGCAAAACAGTGTTGTGTACTGAGCCCAGGCATGAATCCAAACAGTTGAGGTGACAGGTGCCCCTGTATACGATACATGAGTCGGTTAAGGACGATGCGTTCAAGCACTTTACAAACACACGATGTTAGAGATATGGGTCTATAATTATCTGAGTGTGGTTTGGGGATGGGAACAATGACACTGTGTCCAAGCATCAGGTAATACTCCACGTAAACTCATTCTGACAACACTAATAGTGGATTACCTGGTACTTGTGAGACTAATCTCAGTAGGCTGTAAGTAATACCGTCCTCTCCAGGAGCAGTTGATTTGCCCATCTTTAGTGCATGATTTAATTCCCATTCAGTTACATCATTAAGGTCCGACACGTCGATAGCTGTACAGGCAAGATTGATGGTTCGTTGTCTGTTGGGGTGTGTGTCATTAAGTTTGCGCTGTATGTTAATTGGGCTTAGTCGTAGCTTGAAGTTAGTGCCCACTGATCAAGGAGAATGTTTGCTTGTTCTAGTGGGCTGTGGTGCAGTGGTTTGGTTGGGCTGCTTCTAGAGATTTTTCGTATCTTTTCCCAACTTCAACAAGTGTTGTTTGCTCATTTATACTTTGTAGGAACTCTTCCCAATGTTTATTACGTATAACGTTGCTCATGTCTCTCACCTCTCTATTTGCGACTAGAAATGCATGCAAGTCACCTTGTGCTTTGGTTCGTTTGTACGTATCTACAAGTTTCTTTACTCGTTCATGTTCTTTAACAAATACGGGGTCAAGGACCCACTTGGGTGGTGGTAAGTGTTGTCTACTTCTGCTAGGCTTACGGCTTGTTCCCCAACACACCCATGTGTCGTAGTAGGTAGTAATTGTGTCAACGAGATCTCTGGAGAAGGCTTGTACCTTCAAGGCTTGTACTAAGTTATTGTGTAATCTTGATACCAGTTTGACATACAAATAATAAAGTGGTTGTGCAAACCATATGGAATATTCATTTTCCGTCTCTGATGTCTACTAGGTACATCACATTGTACCTCATAGGAAGCAGAAACTGCATAGTGATCACTAACTAAGTGATTTACCAACGAACATTCCATCCTATCTTGCACAAGGTTTCTACCCATTAAATAATCAAGTCTGCCGCCTAATAAATGAGTTTAGGTATCCGTAGTATACACAGTTAATCTGTTGTCATAAACATATTTGATAAATTTGCATCCATTATCGTTGTTAGTAATGTCTCCCAGCGTAATATGTCTAGCATTAAAATCTCCCATGTATATTGTCCCATGATTGTCTAGATCCGGGAACAATGCTACATTGAGTTTCTGGCTTCTGGCATATACGTTGAGGAATGAGAAGTGGCCTGCTGCAGTTTTTTTTTTATTTATTTTTATTTTACATGCAAAGCATGCAAGTTAAATACAATAAAAAACAAATTAAGAACATTACAAAACAAGGGAAAAAAAGAAAACCACCAGCCAGAAGGGCTGACAGTACAGTATAACAAATTTCAAAACTCGAGAAAGGCATTGAAAAGACAGTACAAAAGGTAAAACAAATGCAAACAACAAAACACAGGAGCATGTCAAAACAGAACAGTATAAAACAAAAATCAAGATGGATAACACGCAATCAAAAGAAAACCATCGTTACATACACAACAAAACAAAACACCGGCCTGAAGGACCGAGAACAAAACAACAGAATGAACAAACGGAAGTATTACAAAAAATGCAATAAGAACATACACCACACAATAAGCCACACAAATACAAAACAAAAACTAATACAACACGTAAGCATAAAATAAAAAACACATAGGGCACGTTAACAACATGAAAGTTAAGACATGAAGGCCAGACACACACACACACCCAAACACCCGCCTCGCCACAAAACAAAGGGAGAGGCACGGGCACAAACTACCAGAAGGCAGACAAAACAGCCAGAAGGGCACACAGCACAAAAGAATACAATCACTCGTATTTGCGCGGAAACGCGTCCCGAGAGAAGCGTACATGGTACGCCTCCCATCGTAACCACTGCCAAGGGTCCTGACCATCCACCGGGGACGCCATCTTATCCGGGACGTTGGCCACAAACACCCGCAAACATGGCACCCAAACCGTATCACACCGGAACCGAGTGACCGGTACATGGTCCCACACCTCATCGCCGAAAGGTAGCTCAGCAACCCGCGACCAGTGACCCGACGGCATCACAGACTTCGGTGACACGGCCCCAAGTGCCCAACGGTCAACCTCCGAGGAGGGAGCGTGGTAGAAGGCACCACCACAGGGGCACCAGCGCCCACGGGCACACCACCGGACGACCGCGTGGGAACCGAACCGCGCACATCTTTCCGTAAGGTCACCACCAGGCCACGCCCAGACCCACCATCCCCACCCACTCCGGCAGCGGAGGCCACCACTCCCCACCGCGGAGAGGCCCCGGCGGAGAAGGAACAGCAGGCACACCCGAGACACGGACACCAATGTCAGCAGGCGCATGGACGTCCGCCACCACTAACTGCGGAGCCAGCAACGTAACCGGAACCACTCCATCCACACCCGAGGCCTCACAGTCACTAAAGTCCCCAACATCGGCCCAGGTAGACGACGAAGGCCGGGATCGTTTGGGCACCGGCCTGAGATCGTCAGAGCCGGAAGCCGACCCAGAAACATGGGCACTACTAGCCGGACGAACTGACGTCCGCCGCAAAACGGCAGCAGCCTCGACCACAGGGGGAACCGGACCACACACAACAGGGGACCCCACAGCCACCCCAGCACCCAGCACAGCCGGGATCCGAGGCGAGGATGCAGGGCCAGGCGCAGCAGCTGAAGACAGGTGAGCAGACGGTGAGGAGGGCGCAGCAGAAAGGCCCACTGGAGCAGCAGGGACAGGAGGAGTATCCACCGATGGCATCGCAACATCCTGAGGAGGGCCGGCGACATCCGGGGGAACGTCAGGCGACACCGGGGTAGCCGCAACAACGAGCAGGTCGGTCACTGCATCCCCGGAGTCCTCGTCCAGGGGAAGCGGAGGGAAATCTTCTTCCCGGAATAGGTTGACAGGAGCAACCGGAGCCGCATCGCACCCGGCAGCCTGATGCCCCACCAGGCCACACCGGAAACAGGTCCGAGGCTGTCGGGCATAGTACACCCGGATGTAGCACCCCAGGAGCCGGACCGAAGATGGAATATCCGACCGCAGGCGCATCCCCAAGGTGCGAATGTTCGTCCGTCTCCCGGCATACCTCCCAGAGGATATCGTGTTGACCCTCACACTGATGACCGCTCCAAACCGCTGAAAGTAACGCCGAAGAAGATCCTCGGGAAACTCCAGGGGCGCCCCATGCACACTGACATAAGTCAGCGTACCACTCCGGTCGGATATGGAGACAGAGCCGGCACCACCCGGCATCGACAACGAGCGTCCCTCGTAACGACTGAGGAAATCACGGTATACTTCCTCCGTCACAAGCTTGATGACAACACGATGGGCAGTCACAAGCTCAATACCGTCAACGTCCATCACAGGGACATGAAGCAAGTCGCACAGAACCACGGCTATTTCCGGATATCCAGCACGACCAGTGAACTCCAGGTCCACGGAGTTCACGCGCTTGATAGATGGAAGGGGACTACCCATGGTAAGCTCGCCACGTCAACATGCAGCCCGCAGCAACAACAGGGGGGGGGGCAGAAACTCCCACACCCCCTCTGGTGACGAAAACGGCAAACACCTCAAACCACCAGAGGCCAGACGACACGTCTGTACCCCACGGCAGCTCCAGGCGGACTCCTCCTGCTGCAGTTTGTACATGAAAGTGATGGTACTGTGTGTGCACATTGTGTGATGTGCTCAAAAAAATGTGCGGTAAATCACTTCTGATGTATGTTAATAGGCCTGTGGCGTTACTGTTATTATAGGATGCATACCCTCTGATCTTTGGTGGGGTTTTGTTTATCATATTGGACGTGTAGGGCTCCTGTATAGCAATTATATCTTTGTTGTTACTGGTAACATGTGCAATTAGATCATTCAGTCTTTTGTTGATGCTACGAATGTTCCAACTGAGAAACTTAATGGTTCTTGTGTCAGCAGCAGCCATCATCTTGGTGTTGTTCCTCCGTGGGACTGGTGGTCCCATTGTTATCCTTGTCCCACTTCCACAATGTGTCAATAAGTGACTCTACGACGTAAAGAGCCGCGCCAACCTGGCGTTTGGTGTTGTCAGGAACATTTGGTGACGTCATCAGTTTCTTGATCACTGAGGAACTCGGGATGGTCCGCGAGTGAATGTTCTCTGTAAGTTGCATGGCATAATTACTGTCACTCAGAATATTATCATTTTCAATCTCGTGCTTGGCTTGAGCGCGTTCGTTAAGGTCATGAATCATTTTAAAATATGCTGATGCAGATCGACTTCCTTTTTAAGTTTGACCCTGGGGATATCAAAGATATATTTATTTCTGGTGTGGTGATAATGGGTCCTATTACATCTGTCCAGGGAGAGTTTCAGAGCATGGTTTGCATTTAAGAACAGGGTTTTGTAAATGTAGTTGACACAAGAGAATGTGTGGAGGAAGTTAATATTTAGCAAGTTTAGGGATTTAAACAAGGGAGCTGAGTGTTGTCTGAAAGCAGAGTTAGTTATTATTCTGATAGCAGATTTTTGCTGGGTAATGATGGGCTTAAGGTGGTTTGCAGTGGTAGACCCCCATGCACAGATACCATAATTAAGATAGGGGTAGATTAGTGCATAATATAGTAAGAGGAGAGCATAGTTAGGAACATAATATCTGATTTTGGAGAGTATACCAACTGTCTTAGAGACTTTCTTAGATATGTGTTGAATGTGGGTGCTGAAGTTGAGTCTCTTGTCTAGGAATAGGCCAAGAAACTTGCCATCATTTTTATTACTGATGTTAATGTTGTCTATCTGTAGCTGAATTGCATTTGATGATTTGTTTCCAAATAAGATGTAGTAAGTCTTTTCGATGTTTAATGTTAGTTTGTTAGTTGACATCCATACGTGGACTTTTTTTAATTAATTATTCACAACATTATTTAGTGTATATGGGTTGAGGTCTGAATCGATAAGGGTAGTATCGTCAGCAAACAATATAGGTTTGAGAATATTAGAGACATTAGGCAGATCGCTTATATATATAAGAAATAGGAGAGGTCCTAAGATACTGCCCTGTGGCACTTCAAACACTAATTGGTAGAGTGGAAGAAGTTGTATCATTAATGGTTACATATTGGTGCCTGTCACTAAGATAGGATCGGATGTAGTCAAGGGCAAGATCTCAGATTCCATAATGCTAGAGTTTAAGTAAGAGGTAGTTGTGATTGACAGTATCAAAGGCTTTTCTTAGGTCAATAAAGAGTCCAATCGGAAACTTATTTTTGTCAAGGGCTCAGTAGATTATGTCAAGGAGACTAATGATTGCATCGTTGGTGCTCTTTTGGGACCGGAAGCCAAACTGGCAGGGGCTGAGTATGTCGAATTTTACGAGGTAGGAATAGAGCTGTTTGTAAATAATTTTTTCAAATATTTTTGATAGAATGGGTAGATTTGATATTGGTCTATAATTGTTTATGTCCGCCGGATTGCTTCCTTTATGGACTGGCGTTACTCTTGCTTTTTTGAGGATATCAGGAAAGGTGTGACACTATAGATTTGTTGAACAGTAGGGCTATGGGTGGGGCAAGGGCATGGGAGGCTCTCTTGTATACAATGGACAGAATTTCACTAGTGTTCCCTGCCTTGGCTTTTAGAGAGTGTATGATGGACACAACATCTGCCGGGCTGACTGGTGAAAGGAGAAGATAGTTTGGATAGCTGCCTGAGAGGTATGTGTTAATGTGTGTCTGAGTCTGTGGGATTTTACTGGCAAGACTAGCACCAACCGATGAAAAGAAACTATTAAATTCATTTGCCATTTCTAAATCAGTTGACGGTATATCTCCATCCTTGTAGAGTTTTATTTGGTTATGTGAGTGTTGTTTAGTTCCTAGGATACTATAGATGGTTTTCCAAGTGCTTTTCATATTGCCTTTTGCTTCACTGAATCTATTCACATAATATGCAAGTTTTGCCTTTCTTATGATACTGGTAAGCATTGATGAGTACCTTTTAGCTACTTCCCTTGAAACTAAACCAATCCTAAGTTTCTTTTCATATTCATGTTTCTTGTTGATTGAGTTGAGAATGCCACTTGTGAGCCATGGATTGTTTAATCTTTTGGCAGTTACTTGCTTGGTAAGAAGGGGACAATGAAGGTTGTAGAGGCTTAGAGTTTTGGAGAGGAAGAGGTTAGCTAATGAATTTATATCCTGGGTATTATTGAATTCAGAATCCCAGTTAATATTGTGAAGTGCATCTGTAAGATTGCCTAAAGCTGATTCACTGTGTAGCCTGAATGAAAGTTTCTTGCTTTTTGGTGGTGTTATGTCCATGTTCGCTATGAGAAAGGTGGGATAGTGGTCAGTTGTTCTGTCGTAGATTATACCAGATACAATGGGAGCTGTTATGTTTGTCCATATGTGATCCAAGGTAGTGGCTGATGTTTGAGTGACTCGGGTAGGTTTGGTGATTGTGGGGATTAGTATACAACGTCACCAAACTCCAACTGCAGCACTACTCAGCTAAAGTCGCAAGCAAAGAAAAAACGGAAAACCTAGAAGTCGACACTAATCACACCAGCTCCATAACTGGTATAGCCAGCCCTCCAGGCTGAAAACCAGCATGAAGACCCCCATCTATCGCCAGATCTCTAGTATCAGCTACTGGTACAGATAATGGCTCCAAAGAGCCTCCACTTACGGGCTCACCATAGCCCCGTGCTACTGGAACTTATTGTTCTGAGTAGCGAATCTTAAACAACAACAAGGGGGGTAGAAATAGCCTAAGCTACTCTATCCCTTTGAGATGTATTTCTTTCTTGAAGCCAATCCTAAGTTCTAAGTCCTAAGTCCTAAGAAGCCAATCCTTGCCCGAAACGCATTGCGTAATAGTGGCTTTAGGCATTGTATGTACTAGCTCTATCTATAATTCGATCCACTTATGTAAAATCACTTTATGTATGTACCTTTCCTGAATAAACATATTTATTTATTTATTTTATTTATTTCTTATCTCAACAAACATACTTGAACTTGTACATCCATACTTTTTATTTTTAATACAACATACATAAAACATTTTTTAAGTATTTATTTATAATAAATAATTTAATTATTTAATTTACAATAATTGTATTATTAATAGCATTATATAGTCGATTTAATTTTGAACACGTAGACATAAGCGAAACGTCCCAAACTGATGTCCGAAATGGCAAAAAAAATTGTGTTGTCAATGTAAGGAGTATCTTGTATCCTTGTGGGTGAGCTGTTTCCTTCAAAAAGTATAATTGTGTGGCATTATGTTTAAGGAAACAATTCCAAAGTACATTTTTTGATTGAAAAACATGAAGATAAATACAAGCGTTAATTGTAAATAACCAGTTATATACAAAAATAAGAAAGGAAGATGATATGTGGAACCAGAAAAAATAACATTGGAACGTTTAGGTGATGAGAGGGTAAACAACCGCCGCCATTTTAGCAGCGCCACAGCCGGTGAGGTCCAGCACGAGCATTAAGGGAAAACCTTGACACAAACTGCAGCTATCATAAAGAAGAAGCACCACCATTGACCGCCAAGTGCTCACATCAAGTCTAACTCTAAGAAACAACACTCAAGCCTTGACGCTTCTCCCAACATCCGGGGGAGAAAACCTTCACACAAACTGCACCTGTCATAAAGAAGATGAAGACTCACCAGTGTCCACAGTGTCCGAAGGTATTCACCCGTCCTGACAGTGTGAAGCGTCACATGTTAGTGCATTCAGGAGAGAAACCTCACGAGTGTCCAGAGTGTGGGAAGAGATTCAGTCGTCTTGGACATATGAAGACTCACAGGATGGTGCATGCGGATGAGCGACCTTTTCAATGTGCGGAGTGTGGCAAAAAATTTAGATGTATTTAGATCTATTCAATGTATTCTCACAAACCCAATGTACCTTCTTGTATATAAATAAATAAATAAAAATAAATGACACTAAGATTTTTATGAGAGTAAACAACATAGAGAACACAGCAAACCTCCAATCACACGTAAATCACGTCTTTCAATGAACTACAGAAAAAAAAATGGAATTTAATGATGATAAGTTCCAGCGCTTGTGCTACAGAAAATATGAAATTATATAAGCAGAAACCACATACAAAATGCAGCCAAATCATAACATAGAACAAAAAAGCAATGTAAAGGATTTGGCTGTACTCATGTTGGAAGACCTTACCTTTAAAGTACTGTACACAATAAAGTAGCCATCACACCTGCAAGAAAAATGACAGGTTGAATAACAAGAACTTTTCAAACTAGAGATGCTACACCAATGATGATACTCTTCAAGATGTTAGTGCTCTCTACAGTAGAATACTGCTGCACAATGACAGCCCCTTTCAAAGCTGGAGAAATTGCTGACCTGGAGAGTGTGCAGAGATTTTTTACTGCTAGAATCCACTCAGTAAAACATCTAAACTATTGGGACCGACTGAAGAGCCTAAATCTGTATTCTCTTGAGCGCAGGTGGGAGAGATACATAATAATTTACACATGGAAAATAGTAGAGGGGCTGGTCCCAAACCTGCACACAGAAATAACACCACATGAGACTAGGAGGCATGGCAGGATGTGCAGAATACCCCCGTTGAAAAACAGAGGTGCAATAGGTACCCTGAGAGAGAACTATCAACATTAGAGGCCCGAGACTGTTCAACACGCTTCCACTACACAAAAGAGGTATAACTGGCCGACCCCTCACAGTGTTCATGAGGACTCGATAAACATATCCAAAGGATACCTGATCAACCAGGCTGTGACTCATACGTCAGGCTGCGAGCAGCCACGTCTAACATCCTGGTTGACCAGTCAAGCAACGTGGAGGCCTGGGTGATGATCGGGCCGTGGGGATGCTAAGCCCTGAAACCTACACAAGGTAAGGTACACAAGATAATCCTTTGCAGATGATAAAAAAATCAGAATGAAAATTTCCACCATAAAAGACACTGAAAAACTGCAGGCAAATATTAATAAAGTCTTCGATTGGGCAACTGAAAATTACATGATGTTTAACGGGGACAAGTTCTAGTTACAGTACTTAGGTATGGTGAAAACGAGAAACTTAAACAAAGCACAGGGTACAACACACAACCGGACCTACTTAAAAAAAGGAAAGCAATACGTAAAAGATCTGGGAATTATGAGGTCTGACGACCTTATATTTAGTGAATATAACTGAGCAAATATAGTGGCTGCCAGGAAAATGATAGGATGGATTATGAAAATGCTCAAATCCAGAGACCCCACAGCAATGCTAATACTATTTCAATCACTGGTGCTGTTCCATCTTAAGTATTGCTCGAAACTCACTTCCACTTTCAGAGTGGGAGAGATCTCTGAATTAAAGGGAATATATTGAACATATACAGCACGCATAGACACGATAAACATCTAAATTATTGGGACCGTATCTAAGATTTCAAAATGTACTCTTTGGAAAGGAGATAAGAGAGGTGTCAAATAATATATACATGGAAGATACTTGAAGGCCAGGTCACAAATTTGCACAGAACAACAACAAATTGGAGCAAAAGAAATGGAGGGAAATACAGAACAGAACCAATGAGGAGTAGAGGTGCCATATCACAATCAGAGAACACTGAAGTGCTGGACCAATAGGGCTGTGCTAGATATGTGGGTCTGTGGGCCGCTCCAAGCAACAGAACTTTCAAATCCAGAGATCCCATCACAATGGTTATACTATTCAAATCACTTGTGCTGTCCTGTCTTGAGTACTGCTCAGTACTCACTTCCCCCTTCAAAGCATGAGAGATTGCTGAAATAAAGGGAAAACAGAAAACATATATATGGCATACATAGACACGATAAAGCACCTAAATTATTGGGATCATCTCAAAGCTCTCCAAATGTACTCACTAGAAAGGAGATGAGGGAGATAAAAAAATAATATACATGTGGAAAATACTGGAGGGCCCCTGCGAAAGGGAGATGGAACTTTTACAGATGACAACAAAGAAATGACCGAAATACTGAGGAATCAGTACGACTCTATTTTCAGCGAGACACTAAACAAACTAAAGATTGATAACCCAAATGAATTTTTCATGTCTATGATACCAACATTAAATCATATATCAGATGTCACCCTATCCCCACTGGATTTTGAAGACGCCATGGACAGTATGCCTATGCTCTCTGCACCAGGTCTCGATTCTTCGAACTCCATATTCATCAAGGACTGTAAAAAAACCACTATTGCAGGCCCTTCACATTCTTTGGGGACAAAGCCTAGATACTGTCATTATCCCTGACATACTAAAAACAGCAGAGATAGAACCACTCCATAAAGGAGGAAATAAGGCAGAGGCAAAAAATTACGGACTGATAGCACTAACATCACACATCATAAAAATCTCTGAGTGCTAAAAAAAGTAAGACCACAAAATACATGAAATCACAGCATCTCCATAACCCCGGACAACATGGTTTCAGAACAGGGCGCTCTTGCCTATCTTAGTTGCTGAACCACTATGACATGGCACTAGATGCCATAGAAGACAAAATGCTCATGTAATTTACACAGATTTCGCAAAACCTTTGACAAGTGTGACCATGGTGTTATTGCACATAAAATGCGTTCAAAAGGAATTACAGGAAAAACAGGCAGATGGATCTACAATTTCCTGACTAATAGAACCCAATGTGTAATATTCAACAAAATGAAATCCGGTCCATCAACCGTGAAGAGCTCAGTCCCCCAGGGTACATGCCTGCTCCAGTACTTTTTCTCATTCTCATATCGGACATAGACAAGGACAACCTATAGTACTGTATCATCCTTTGCAGATTACACTAGGATTTTTATTAGATTAGACAACATAGAGGTCACGGCAAACCTCCAATCAGATGCAAATCAGGTTTTTCTTTGGCCTACAGAAAATAATATGGTGTTTAACGAAGATAAGTTCCAGCTCATACGCTACGGAAAAAAGGAAAATATAAAAATGGAAACCACGCACGAAATGCAGTCAAATCATAACATAGAATGAAAAGGCAATGTAAAGGATTTGGGTGTACTCATGTCGGATGAACTTACATATAAAGAAAACAATAAAGCAACCATCACAACTGCTTGAAAAATGACAGGTTGGATAACAAGAACCTTTCACACTAGAGATGCTATACAAATGATGATACTTTTCAAGATGCTAGTACTCTCTAGAGTGAAATACTGCTGCACAATGACAGCCCCTTTCAAAGCTGGAGAAATTGCTGACCTGGAGAGTGTGCAGAGAAAATTTACTGCTAGAATCCACTCAGTAAAACATCTAAACTATTGGGACCGACTAAAGAGCCTAAATCTGTAATCTCTTGAGCGCAGGCAGGAAAAATACATAATAATTTACACATGGAAAATAGTAGAGGGGCTGGTCCCAAACCTGCACACAGAAATAACATCACATGAGACCAGAAGGCATGGCAGGATGTGCAGAATTCCCCCATTGAAAAGCAGAGGTGCAACAGGTACTCTATCAACATCAGAGGCCCAAGGCTGTTCAACACGCTTCCACTACACATAAAGGGCATAACTGGATGACCCCTCGCAGTGTTCAAGAGAGAACTCGATAAACATATCCAAAGGATACCTGATCAACCTGGCTGTGACTTATACTTCAGGCTGTGAGCAGCCGCGCCGAACAGCCTGGTTGACCAGTCTAGCAACGGGGAGGCCTAGTCGACGACTGGGCCGCGGGGGCGCTATGTCCTGAAAACACCTCAAGGTAAGGTAACATTCGCCAACCAAGCCCATCACAATGGCAATGGGCTGGAAAGGGAGGTAGAGATTAGAAAGACGAGAGGGCGAAGAATACTGGCCGATGGAACACCAGTGTTAATGGGTAGAGTGGGAGAATTGGAATCATTCACAGAGACATACTAGAGCCTGTCAATGAGGCAAGATTGTAGGTATTGGAGGGAGTGACCTCTTACTCCGTAATGTTGTAATTTAAGAAGGTTAATGTGTTAACAGTGTCAAAAAAGTCTTATGTAGGCCAACAAATAAATGAACAAGGTACCTATTTCTTTCAAAAGCTGCATATATCAAGTTAATCATACTAATCTGTGCATGAGTGATCCTTTTTTGGGACTGAAGTCATCATGGCAAGAACTAAGTACATTTTGTTTTGCTAAATAGGAGAAAGGCTGTTTGTAGATTGTCTTTAAAATATTTTAGACAAAAACTGGCAGAATTGATATATGTCTATAACTGTTGACTTCAGTGAGATTGCCACTTTTATGGACTAAGGTTACTATTGCTTTTTTTTAGAATATCAGGAAAGGTTTAGAGTCCAAATGATTTGTTGTAGAGCAATGCAATGGCTGGAGCTAAAAATCTAGATGCTTTTTTGCAAATTAGGGATGGTATCTGAACATATGGTATCTGTGCATGGGGTTCATTCATCCACTGCAAATTACTTCAAGCCCATCATTACCAAACAAAAATCTGCTATCAGAAGTATAAAACTGTCTTCAAACAACACACAGCCTCTCTCTTTAAATCCCAGAACATACTAAATATACACTCGCTCTACACATTCTCTTGTGCTATTTACATGTCCAAAATCTTGTTCCTAAATGCTAATCCTAATCTGAAACTCTTCATTGATAGATGTAATGGAATCCACGAGCACCACAACATAAATAAATATCCCTTTGATATAAATTGAGTCATGGTAATATAATTGCCAGTCAGGCTTATTATAATTCACAATCATCTTAATATAATTGCCAGTCCGGCTTATTATAATTCACAATCATCTTAATATAATTGCCAGTTTGTATAATATAATTGTCAGAGTGGATTATGCCAGTCAGACTAATATAATTGCCAATTTCAAAACATAGCTGGAAAAGATCAAGGCAAATGGGGGGACGGAGGGGACCTGAAACAAGCTATTGGCTTCCTGTTCTCATCAAGCCCACTAGGGTTAGTGGCCCTCAGGTAAATTTGGGTAAAATATTATTCCCAGACAATTACAGCATAACTGATAAAGTTATGCAAGAGTAATATAAATTTCTGATAAATTTAGAGTAATATAAATTTCTGGAGTAATATAAATTTAAATTTCATAGTCACTTGACTGACAGTTATAAATACCAGTCTGCCTTCAATAAACTCTTCGGTGAAATATTTATAATCAAGAGAAGAACTCATAAATAGGCCAAAAAAATGGACATCAGTTTGCAAATAAATTTGATCAGAAAAATTCTTGATTAACATACATTTCCCTACCAATCAAATGATCTCATCTTAAGTACATTTCAGACTGTCTTCTTCAGTTATGCCACATAAGGGGCATAACTGGCAAACCTCTCACAGTGTTCAAGAGAGAACTGGATAAGCACCTCCAAAGGATACCTGATCAACCAGGCTGTGACTCATACGTCAGGCTGCCAGCAGCCGCGTCCAACAGCCTGGTAGATCAGTCCAGCAACCAGGAGGCCTGGTCGACGACCGGGCCGCGGGGACGCTAAGCCCCGGAAGCACCTCAAGGTAACCTCAAGGTAAGGTTCACCAACTCCAGTGCTAAATAATATTACAACAAAAATGTCCGTAACTTAACTACAGAGTATAATAAATTTTAAATAAATTTCCACATAGAGCAAAAACAAAGCACATTATTATTTACATATATATGAAAAAAACATTTAAAGCTTTGTTTTATCTTTGCTAAACTAAAGAGATATTTCTATACTAATAAGCAATTTTAAGTTTTCCTAGTGACAGCTTCTCTAGTTCTTGCTTGGTCATCTAACTTTCATAAAAGAACAACGTAATAAAATATCTTTAGATCTTTACCTTTCATGGTGAAGTGTTTTTCACAAACGAAATATAATTACCTCTGAAGAACATCCAACTGACATTGTGATAGCACACTGTTAGATTACAGGTAAGTTAATATACCATTATGTGCCTCATTATCCTTCAACATTCTCTTAATTATCTTCCACACTCAAAGTGTTTAGTCTATTATCTGCATGTATCATCTTGTGCCTCTTCATGTTCCAAGACGACTGAATCTCTTCCCACACTCTGGACACTCGTGAGTTTTCTCACCTGAATGCACTAACATGTGCTTTATTATATTTCCACGTTCTCTAAATTTTTTGCCACACTCGGCACATTGAAAAGGTCTCTCATCCGTATGCACCATCTTGTGCCTCTTCATACTTCCAACATAACTGAATCTCTTCCCACACTCTGGACACTCGTGAGTTTTCTCACCTGAATGCACTAACATGTGCTTTATTATATTTCCACGTTCTCTAAATTTTTGCCACACTCGGCACATTGAAAAGGTCTCTCATCCGCATGCACCATCCTGTGAGTCTTCATATTTCCAAGCTGACTGAATCTCTTCCCACACTCTGGACACTCATGTGGTTTGTCACCTGAATGCACTAACATGTGAGTCGTCATACTTCCACGTTGACTGAATCTCTTCCCACACTCTGGACACTCATGAGGTTTGTCACCTGAATGTTCTAACATGTGAGTCTTCACATTTCCAAGCTGACTGAATTCTTCCCACATTCTGGACATTCATGAGGTTTGTCACCTGAATGCACTAACATGTGACGCTTCACACTGTCAGGACGGGTGAATACCTTCGGACACTGTGGACACTGGTGAGTCTTCATCTTCTTTATGACAGGTGCAGTTTGTGTGAAGGTTTTCTCCCCCGGATGTTGGGAGAAGCGTCAAGGCTTGAGTGTTGTTTCTTAGAGTTAGACTTGATGTGAGCACTTGGCGGTCAATGGTGGTGCTTCTTCTTT
>WNGS01009495.1:19294-31461 GCA_020271785.1 Procambarus virginalis
AAGGCTGTCGACGACTGTCACCGCAGCGCCACGACTCTGATAAGGCAGCCACTATATATATATATATATATATATACGTAAATTTAGTCGTTCCTAAGAGAAGCTCTCTAAAAGATCCTTCAGACTGTCGCGAGACAAACGGGTCAAGCTGGCATAAAGTTTCTCCTTCTCTCCCCCTCCCCGCCCACACGGAGAGCCACTTAATTAAACTATACATCACTGGGCAGACACCCCTTACCGTGGTGAGAGTTTCAAGCTACGTCGGGGATGGTTCCTGTAAAGGCTGGGGCCAGGAGTACCTGCTTTAGTAGACTTTTAGCATCTTGGGGGGCTGCTAGTTGCTAGTTTCTGGGTTGCTGCTAGTGGCTTGGGTCTGGGTTGGCTGTTAGAGCAAGGTTCTGGGGTGCAGCTAGTGGCTTGGGTCTGGGTTGGCTGTTAGAGGCAAGGTTCTGGGGATGCTGCTAGTGGCTTGGGTCTGGGTTGGCTGTTAGAGGCAAGGTTCTGGGGATGCTGCTAGTGGCTTGGGTCTGGGTTGGCTGTTAGAGGCAAGGTTCTGGGGATGCTGCTAGTGGCTTGGGTCTGGGTTGGCTGCTAGATGCTAGGTTCTGGGGATGCTGCTAGTGGCTTGGGTCTGGGTTGAATGCTAGTAGCTTGGGTTTGGATGACGGCTAGTTGCTTGCTTTGGAGTTGCTGCTAGTACTCTGGGTCTGGAGCTGCTGCTAGTGAATAGGGTTCTGAGGTGGCTTCTAGTGGCTACTGGTAGCACTACTCTTAGTTGTGAGTTTATGAGACCCCGGTGCGTTTTAACACTAAGTTGAACTCATTAATATTGTTTAAATAAATATTTCAGTAGATATTTCTCTTCTTGTTTATGTCAGTTTAACTCGAAATATTTATTTCAGTTTAACGGTAGGACTCTAAGACAGTGAGATCCCTAACTCACACACTCTATCGAGACCCATTTCAACCTTTCCTCTACTTCACCTGAGCTCTTCTACCCATCACATCTTGACCTCAACCTTTCCCCATACAAGCCATGACCTCTCCCTACAATCCCCTGCACTCACAATCAATGACTCATTGCTCTAATTCCATGAATCCAAAGTCTCATACAATTAATACAACTGAAAAAAACAGCATTCACCCTAAAAATTCATGACCTCTTTTCCCCGAAGACTCACGACAATCTAAGGTGCATGACCTCCTGCTCCTTCTTCCATGATCTCTTTCACTGTCTCTCATTAGACCCATATGGAGTTCTCCTGCTTTGTACCCCATGATTTACTTTCCAGACTGACTATGGATTCTCCCTGCCATGACCCATGAATCTCCGGCAGTTAGTGGATCATTTCCCTCACAATCAATGACCCACGACGTCCAGCCACCATCACCCAATTACCAATTACCATTATCAAAACCAATGTCCTTAATACCTCCATGCCATTCCTCACCCCATGACTCTTCTCACACCATGATTCAGTTCATCAATAGCTCGTACTCTCCCAATAACACTGGCATTTTCTCCTTACAACTCGAAACCCGATTCCTCATAATTCGTGTACCTATTCCTCATAACCCAGGACCTTATTCCTTACAAATCATGATTCCATTTCTCAGACACAATGTCCGCATTCTTCACGGCCATAGACACAGTGCATGACCCCATTCCTCATAACCCGTGACCCCATTCCTCATAACCCGTGACCCCATTCCTCATAACCCGTGACCCCATTCCTCACAACCGTGACCCCCATTCATCATAAAACATGACCCCATTTCAAACATCCCATGACTTCCTTCGTCTCGGATAACCCAGTGCTCTCCTTTCTCGTCACTACGTCACTCTACTCCGTCTCGACCTAACACTCTTCTCCCCCTCTCTCCCTCTTGATTCATTCTTCTCTTCTCTTTTCCCCCTCTGCATTCCCCTTTGCACTTCTCCTCGGTTTCAATTTCCCTGTTCCCCACATCTTCATTCTCTAATTCTCTCTACCTATTACTTCCTTTTGATGCCTAACTGTTTCCTTTCCCTTTTGCCTCCTGTGTCTTTCTCCTCTCCCCCCCTTCCCCTCCCCCCTTCCCCTCCCACTTTTCCATTTAGCTGCCTTTCCTGTTGCACCTTTTCTATTTCCCTTGTTTTGTTCCCTTTCCATTTCTCCTCAGTCCCCTTCCCATTCCATCTTACATACTCCCTTTTCCTCTCCTGTATCTCCCCCTGAGTCTGCCCATCTGCTCCCCTCTCACGTTTGGGCTTCGCCAGACCCCCAGTCGCCGGCTGCACCTCCCAGACCAAGTTTTAAGTCCAAAGGAAAGACCACGTCTGTTCTGCTATTTACCCTGGCGTTAGTGTTATGATCTGACTTCGATGGTATGATCTGACTTCGATGTTATGATCTGACTTCGATGTTATGTTCTGACTTCGATGTTATGATCTGACAGACAGACAGACAGAGAAGGAAGATGGAGAGGAGAGCCAAACAGACACACAGAGAGAAGAAGGAAAAAAACAAATGTCTTGTCATTGCCCAGGTTTATGTTCTTGTTGCAATACAATGGTGGGGGAAAAGCTTGCAAGTGCCAGCCCGGGCTCTCTCTTGATCACTTGAGTGGGGGGGGGGTGGCGCTCAGAGGTGCAACTTAGATTCATGGTCGTCACAGAGTGTCAGAGTGTAACACCAGAGTGTCAGAGTGTAACACCAGAGTGTAACACCAGAGTGTAACACCAGAGTGTCAGAGTGCAGCACCAGAATATCAGTGTAGCACCAGAGTGTCAGAGTGTAACACCAGAGTGTCAGAGTGTAGCACCAGAATGTCAGTGTAGCACCAGAGTGTCAGAGTGTAACACCAGAGTGTCAGAGTGTAGCACCAGAATGTCAGTGAAGCAGCAGAGTGTCAGAGTGCAGCACCAGAGAGTTTGAATATAGAGACGCGAAATAAAACTTCGCAACTTCTGAATAGAGATAATTTTCAGTTTTACGTCATGCAGCTTAGGTTGCAAAGATACTTCACGCAGCTTAAGCTATTGTGCGAGTTTATAAAATTGCATTTTACAATTTACAAGTGGACAACTGTTATTTTATTTACGTGTGTGTGTGTGTATGTACTCACTTAGTTGAGGGGTTCCAGCTCTGGCTCTTTGGTACCGACGCTCAACTGTCAATCAACTGGTGTACAGATTCCTGAGCCTATTGGGCTCTATCAAATCTACACATGAAACTATGTATGGAGTCGGCCTCCACCATATCACTTCCTAGTGCATTCCATTTGTCAACATTTTTAGTGTCAACTGACACTTAAAGAAGTCTCTATGGCTCATTTGGGCACTCACTTTCCACCTGTGTCCCCTAGTGCGTGTGCCCCTTTTGTTAAATAGTCTGTCTTTATCTACCCTATCAATTCCATTGAGAGTCTTGCATGTGGTGATCATGTCCCCTCAAACTCTTCTCTCTTCTAGCGACGTGAGGTTTAATTCCTGTGGCCTCTCCTCGTAGCTCATACTCCTCAGTTCGGGTACTAGTCTGGTGTCAAACATTTGAACCTTTTCCAGTTAAGTCTTATGCTTCACTAGATATGGACTCCACGCTGGACCTGCATACTCCAGGATTGGTCTGACATATGTGGTATACAAAGTTCTGAATGATTACTTACACAAGTCTCTATATAGGGCGTTCTTATGTTGGCCAACCTGGCATATGCCGCTGATGTTATCCTCTTGGTATTGGCTTCACCGGACATGTTTGGCGTGATATCAACCTCCAGGTCTTTTTCTCTCTCCGATTCTTGAAGAATTTCATCTCCCAAATGATTCCTTGTATCTGGCTTCCTGCTCCCTACACCTATCTTCATTCCATTACATTTGCTTGGATTAAACTCTAACAACCATTTGTTCGACCACTCCTTCAGTTTGTCCAGGTTTTTTTGAAGCCTCAAGCTGTCCTCCTCTGTCATAATCTTTATGATAATTTTGGCGTCGTCAGCAAAAATTGAGAGGAATGAGTCTATACCCTCTGGGAGATCATTTACGTATATCAGAAACAGGATAGGTCCAAGTACAGAGCCCTGTGGGACTCCACTGGTGACATCACGCCAGTCTGAGGTCTCACCCCTCACTGTAACTCTCTGCTTCCTATTGCTTAGGTACTCCCTTATCCACTGGAGCACCTTACCAGTTACTCCTGCCTGTCTCTCCAGCTTATGCACCAGCCTCTTATGGGGTACTGTGCCAAAGTACTTTCCCACAGTAGAATAAAATGCAGTCCGCCATCCTTCTCTTTCTTGCTTAATCTTTGTCTCCAGATCGCAGAATTCTATTATGCCAGTGAGGCAAGTTTTACCCTCCCTGAGCCCCGTGTTGTTGGTTTGTCAGTCCCTTCTCTCCAGATGTGTTACTAGGTTGTTTTTTCTTGTGTTGTGTTGTGTTGTGTGTGTGTGTGTGGTGTGTGTGTGTGTGTGTGTGTGTGTGTGTGTGTGTGTGTGTGTGTGTGTGTGTGTGTGTGTGTACTCACTTAGTTGTCCTCACCGAGTTGTGCTTGATGGAGTTGAGCTTTGGCTCTTTGGACCCGCCTCTCAACTGTTTTAAGTTTGCTCTGCTAGTGATTGCCTTATAGCTCATGAATCCATTCCGTCACACCTCTATCATGTCACTTCTATTTCTTCGCTTTTCTAGAGAATGTAATTTAAGCTTTATCAATCTTTCTTGAAGGATCGTTTATTTCTCATAGGGCAAATAAAAATGAAAAACCCAATATCATCCATTTGTATGAAAACAGTCCCCTGCCAGGAGTGGTGACTTTAATGCGATTTCAGTAGTAATCCAATATTGCTGCATAAACGCATAAATATATTTGCACGTGCATATATATATATATATATATATATATATATATATATATATATATATATATATATATATATATATATATATATATATATAAAAAGTTTGTGAGGGTACCACCTCTGGTGCCAATGTGGGGACCCATAGCCTCGGAGAAGAAAATAAAACGTATTCAGAGGAGACCTTGTGGTTTCTCACTGAACACTAATATTTTCTTCTCCTACCACCCCCATTCTTTTGTATGTACACATATATATTTGCTTTATTTGAACTGTGTTACAAAAAAGGAGTTACATATAGGTTACAAAGATGGTTATCATAGGTTGTCGAGTTCCTCCAGCTCCTCAGATGGCGGGCAGGAACCCTGGATGCAGTGCGCATTTCCCCTCTGTATCGCCACGCTGAGGCGCTGGAAAAGAAAGCTGGCAGCTCTAGGGTCCCTTGTTGTTTCAATGAGCCTAGAACCCAGTTCCTTCAAAAAACTGGTAGCACTTTTACCCCAGGCGCCGAGTGTCTCAGAAGCAATGGGGACAAAATTGTAGTGGTGATCAAGTTCTCTATACTTACGGGATTTGGCTGCTTCCCTGTGGGTGGCAGCGCCACCTGGTTGTGCAACACTGAGGTCAATGTAGGTGTTAGCCAGGGTTGATACGCACGTGTAGTCCCATACCAACTGCTTGCCATTCTTCCAGGGGTTCACTGTGATACCATCCGGGCGACCAATAAGAGCATCAGAGTTACGGGGCGTTAGGTAACGAGGCTCTCTCTCGGCTGGGCATCCAGCTGTGGTGAGGCTCCTCTTGATGATGTCGTTAACTTCACTGTGCCTCGAGTGCCATCCTCCCGTGCTTTGGCAGAGTAGGCCATGGTGGCCGTACCTGTCAGCCACCACCTCGCCGCAAATACACCTATATCTGGTGTGGATTGGGGCAGCAAGGCGGAGGGCCACAGCAATTCGGAGGGCGTGTGGTGTGAGACGCGTGCCAGTTGCCAACATTGGGGTTGCTAACAGGAAATCCCCTGCATGAGGGGCTGCTACTGCTGTGAGGCGAGCAATGTCGTGCTGTGTTGATGCAGCACCCAGGCACTCTGCAGCAACTTTGTCTACAATGGGGCCATCCCAGCTGGATTGCCTGTGGGCTTTTGGGGATGGTGGTTGAGGTGATGGGCCTGCACGAGAGGCCCACTCTGTGGCACAGCGTGTAAAATTGGGATCATGTACACCTGCCAGCTGATGTAAGTGGGCAGGTAGAATTTCCTTCACAAGGTCGTCGGATGCTGATAAGGAGGACAGGAAGGCTGGAACAGCGATTTGCGTTGCTGTTCGAACTCCGAGGCCCCCAAGTCTTACGGGAAGAGAGGCTTGTTTCCACTGCAGGTCATCAAAAGAGAGGTTAAGGGCTTTTTCTAGCATTGATTTCAGTAACCGGTCATACTCACTTAGTTTTTGGCTACTGTAAGATGGTGAACACCTCAGAAAGTAGGTTAACCTGGGGAGGGACAGACATCTGGTGATGAGGTAGAGTGCATCATGAGCATCAATATCCTCAATCCTCCCATCCATCCTCTTAAGGTCGGCGATTTTCTTATCAAGGACCTCATCGATGGCTTTCAACCCCAGGGGAGCTCCTAGGAGTGTGCTGTATATATATATATACATATATATATACATATATATATATATGTATATATATATATGTGTGTGTGTGTGTGTGTGTATACTCACCTATTTGTGCTTGAGGGGGTTGAGCTTTGGCTCTTTGGTTCCGCCTCTCAACTGTCAATCAACTGGTGTACAGATTCCTGAGCCTACTGGGCTCTATCATACCTACATTTGAAACTGAGTATGAAGTCAGCCTCCACCACATCACTGCCTAATGCATTCCATCCGTTAACTACTCTGACACTGAAAAAGTTCCCTCTAACGTCTCTGTGGCTCATGTGGGCACTCAGTTTCCACCTGTGTCCCCTTGTTCTCGTCCCACCAGTGTTGAATAGTTTATCCTTGTTTACCCGGTCGATTCATCTGAGGATTTTGTAGGTTGTGATCATGTCTCCCCTTACTCTTCTGTCTTCCAGTGTCGTAAGGTGCATTTCTCGCAGTCTTTCCTCGTAACTCATGCCTCTTAGTTCTGGGACTAGTCTAGTGGCATACCTTTGGACTTTTTCCAAGTGTGTGTGTGTGTGTGGGTGTGTGTGTGTGTGTGTGTGGATGTATGCGTGTCCTCCACATTTTTTTTCTAAAAACAGACAGATAGAGGGAGAGAGAGACATATGTAGGTAGCTGGCTGGGATAATAAAGAGACAGACACATGTGTGTGTGTACACAAAGAGAGAGTGAGAGAGGTAGAGGCAGTAATACCACAAACACTGTGGACACTTCTCGCTTGAGTTGATGTCAACAAAGATGTTGTGTACCAGGACGACCCTCCCTCCCTCCCTCCATTCTCCTTCTCTCCCTTCCTCTCTCCCTCTCACCCTTTCTCCCTCCCTTCCTCTCTCCCTCTCACCCCTTCTCCCTCCCTCCCTCTACTTCGACACACACACACACACACACACACACACACACACACACACACACACACACACACAGGCAGTTTCCTACACTATTTTGTACGTTTGGTCAGAATGGTTTTCGGGCCCAACGTTTATACTTCACTTGATCCTTTGGATAATATTCCGTTTTGAAAGAAATCAAAATCGAACGTTTTTTTATAATTCTGATTTAAATATTGTTGGGGGGTATTTGCAATCTATGAATATTGTTTTTAAAGTGATTGATTGTTTGTTAATCTTGTTTGCTGTACTAACAATATATATTGACCGTGTCATATAAATTGTCACAGATGTTTTCTTGAAAGTGCAGAATTCATTATACAATTGACCAAAGACAATTTTAAAATTAAAACAATCATCTATAACGTTGATCACAAACAGGATTTGTTGAACTGGCTTGTAAAAGTAACCTAAAAAAAATATTGTGTAAAATATTTCACAAATATATCTTTGTTCTGGTTTAATAATTACGATTTTTTGGCAGTCTTGGTAACAGTGGATATAAATTGACCTCTTTCCGGTAAATAATTTTCATTTGTTTCTCCACAATAAAGAAAGGCGAGTATCTACATGTATTTCTGAAACATCTAGATGTATTCAGTTGTAATACAACGTAGAAGTGTATTAAGAATATCTGCTGCAATCCTGTATGAACGCCGCTCTCAATGCAGTCCGTTCTGATGATTTGCCACAACGTACAAAATCCAACATTCTAACCTAACCTAATCAAAAACGCACAAGCCTAAGCCCCACCACACACCTATAACCTACCCAACCGATGCATGAAAAGCGTTAATTTCTGCGAGCCGCTACTTTTCACAGCAACGTTACATCTGGTACGTTGGTTACCAAAGAGGAATTCAGAGGAAAGGTTCCACCTACAGGTCCGGGGGGCCACACGTTGTGTTCACCAGTGTG
Organism: Procambarus virginalis; assembly: GCA_020271785.1. Lineage (NCBI taxonomy): Eukaryota > Metazoa > Arthropoda > Malacostraca > Decapoda > Cambaridae > Procambarus > Procambarus virginalis. The sequence continues at coordinate 27,603 of WNGS01009495.1, forward strand.
TCAAACACCAGACTTCGCTCCACCGTTCCCAGGGATCAAGAGACGAGAGAATATATTATATATACAGTGTTCGTGAGTCTCACTGAGAGGCTTAATGGAACTCTATCATGGCAAGGAGTGAGGAGAGTTTTCCCCTGCGGGTGTGTGTGTACTTCAAGTACTGTTGGTATACAATATCATCTCGTGTCAAAATTTTAAAAAAGTGTACATTGACGAAATCTTGTGTAAAATTGGCAATTACTTTTACACAGAGTAATTGTAATGGCCACAAAGTAATTGGCCAATTACTATATATACACATCAGTATTTTTCATAGCAGTCATTCTTGCAAATATATGTTGTAAATGACCGAAAGGGAAAGATTAATGATTCTAAACACGAATCTTTTCAATATTTCCTATGTTTTTTCTTCAATGTCGGGGGAAGTTGAAAAATTAACTCTCCAAAGTTCATTTTCATACTTTTATTTTGCGTTTCCTAAGGAACCCTAGAGATACAAAGACCCTAGGGGATCCTAGTGATAAATGTTTCTCAAGGTCATCCTTACACTCTCAAAGATAATTTAAATTTACCATGGTTTGCACAGGCTTATATTCTCTTTGGGTGAGGTGGTACAGAACAACGAAATCTAATCAACATAAGCCGCTTATGTTCTTGTGGATACTTTTGTTTCTAAGGCAAGGTTGTTGGATCCTGTCTCTGCGTTGGTTTCGGGGTCTTGAAGTGAGTAGGATGAAATTGCGTTAACTGATTGTCAATTGTATTATCTGACTTTTTGTCTGTAGGGATAACGTTCCTATCATAATATCTTTCAGGACCCTTTCCTCCGTTTATGAGCAGTCGAAAAGAAAGATATTATTGATAGGAACGTTATCCCTACAGACGAAAATAAAAAAATAATTGACATTTACTACAAAAACAAAAAAAACGGCCAAACTACTCATGAAAGCCCAGTAAATCCTCCCCGGCCTGGATTCGAACCCATGACATAGCGCTCGCGGAACGCCAGGCAAGTATCTTACGGAGACTGTGCGCTTCTGAGGAATATCTTCTCATAGACATAGTAACAGGATAAAAACCATACTTGTGCATTTGTGAAATTTATATCAAGAATTTCCACCAATTCTTTACATAAATTTTATAAATACACAAGTGTGGGTTTGTATCTTATAAAAAACCTGGTGTTATTCATCAGTGGGCTTCCCCTGCAAAATTAAAAGTGGTTGAATATCAATGGAATTTGTTCGACAGAATTGGAAAGGTAAGACCTCCTTCTAATAAAGTTTCACCCTCATAAAGTATCAATATAAAACACAAACAAATAATGTTCAACAATTCAAAAAATAAAAAAAATACAATAAACATTTCAGCAAGTTTTATATCTATATATCTATTACACTTTAGGTACAGTAATAATATCATTTCAGCTTTATTCTTCTAACCATTAACGCAATACCGCTAAACACGCACCGAAACTACGACGTTGGTACAACGTTCGAACAAGTTTAACACCTCCTAACCAGTATAACTACCAATATAGAAAGTTGTAACAGCGTTCCAATACGTCATAAACACGTTAAGCCAAGATGAACAAGCAGAAAATAGAGACAGTTTCGGTTTGTGTTTCCAGGGTATATGTTAGTTGACGTAAAACTAAAACATTTTCATGTGCTTCCATTATGCACCAAATTTTTAAATTTGAAAATATCTAACTCTAAAATATTTATTTATAATTTCTATTCTTATAAGTTCTAGAGCTAGGAACTTTGCACAAACTCTTTAGGATTAATAAGAATAGTTCATCAATCCTGGAGATGAATTACTCAGACACTATCTTGAGTCACTCACAGCGACTTGAGAATGGTCCAGGACGGACCGAAACGTCGTCGTCCCTTCAACTTCTAGTGTTTGGTCTGGTCAACATACTTCAGCCACGTTATTGTGACTCATCGCCTGCACTATCTTGAGGTTATCTTGAGATGCTTTAGTGTCCCCGCGGCCCGGTCCTTGACCAGGCCTCCACCCCCAGGAAGCAGCCCGTGACAGCTGACTAACACCCAGGTACCTATTTATACTGCTATATTTATACTTTCGAAGAGTGCAGCTGATAACAGACGTATTTTACTTGCATCGAGTTTTAAATCTCGAACGTTATTGTCAACAGAATGGAACCTGATGTTATTAGAACGCCAGAAGAATTCATCGCTGTGATGAATTAAGGGTCTGATGTGGTGTAGTGGGTTAAGGCGTACTAGTTAGGCAGCTACTGGAAGGTAATTGTGCTTTCTGGGTGAATAGGGTGGAGGAACTCTGCCCATTGTTTCTCGCCCGGGATCGAACCGGGACCACAGGATCACAAGTCCAGTGTGCTGTCCGCTCGGCAGAGGCTCCCCACTAGAGACATTGTAGAAAGTTTTCCATAATTAACTTTTTAATTTAATGTTACCTAATAGGCTCAGTTTTGTGTCCCTCTTTCACACAATATTAAATAAATTCCATGACAAATATATATGGTTATTCCTCCTCCTCCTCTTCTAATACATCTGTGTTTAACAGTTTAAATCCGTTTCTTAATATTCAACTAATAGTTCTCCATTTTCAAATTTATCGTGATCTCGATTATTGCAATAATATCTATTGTTTCTGTGGAGATAAGAGCATTTAAATAGTTTTGTTTCTTAGACTCCTACTGTTAGTGAAATATATCTTTAGGTAAGGTAATTATCAGAAGAAAGCACCAAGCCTTTACGACTATGTAGCAGTTGGAAGGTGGACGAGTGTTACAAACCCAACTCCGCCGTCGGAGCATGGAGCAGCGACGTCAATGCCATCTGTGAGTCCGCTCCCGAAACCCCACAAAATGGACGACGCCATCTGGTGGTGGCGGTATGATACCTGCAAGAGACTCTAGATTCCTGCCTTGGTCAGCCCCGAAGAGTCGCCACCTCTGGTGAGGTGGCGCCTAGAAATCAGCGCCATCTATCGTGATAGAAGTTGTATGTCAATGTCAGAGTCCGTAAGTGGTATTTCTAGTGTCCCCAAGTACCGGCCAGTTTACTGATGAGTGTCTGTATCCACAGAGGCGACGGAGGGCTTCAGTGGTACGAAGACAGTTAGTCTACCCAGGGCAGCCCATTGTCTTCTACTCCCTTTTGCTTACGTGAGCAGTGAGCCGCCGCCGAAGAGGAATTGAGTAGTATCTGCTGTCTGCCTGTGAAGTGGCAGTGACAGAATTCGGCGTATCCCGGAACTGGCTACAGGAAGAGACGACCGACAGTGAGGTGCTGTACGGAGGAGTGTAACTAGCTAGTTGCAAGAAGCTCCTGCCAGGGTTTGCTACCTTGTATTGTTCGTGTAGAGACCCAGCAGCTCGAGGCTGATGTTCTCTGCCAGCACCAGGCTGGAGAGTGATTGTGGGCGTTCACAAGGAGCACCTAGTGATACTGTAGATAGGCTGGCCCATGGCTAGGGTAGACTCGTTGGTGTTTACCAGTACTGGTTGAGGACGGAGATTGTGGTGTTGAGGAAACACGGAAGTTGACAAGTCTGGCATTGCATTAGAATGGAGGAGCGCTTAGTGTCCTAGGCGAGCGACAAAGTGTAATATCAGTGTAGTAATACTTCGTTTATGATTCTATTTAAGGTGATGGGAAAGTGATAATATGTGAATATATTGATAATTGGTGAAGTGTCGTATTCCTTTCAACTCCCACCTTGTGTTTACTTGCATTACCAAGCCTACTCCTGAAACCACTACCGACTTGAGGTCGGATACTAGTACTTGAGTTCCCTCAGCAAAGAACGGTTGCGACCCCATAGTGGCCGTAACAACGAGGATAAAGATTTAGGACTTAGGAAA
>WNGS01009500.1:0-12468 GCA_020271785.1 Procambarus virginalis
GGACTTTCTTTCCACACCTTACTGGAACTCATCTCTGAATTCAGCTGGCTTCTTTGGGCCAGTGTGTGCTCACTGCAGCTACCCAGGGGCTTACAGCACCGGGGGGGCCGGAGCCTCCCTAATGGACGCTCCCCGAGCGGGGGCGCCATGGATGTTGACAGCAAGTCCCAGAGAGTAAAACGTTGGCTGGAAAATGAGTCGGCTGATGCTGCCCCAGAGCGAGATGCCAAGAGGATTTCTTCCCTTCAGAAGACCTTAGTCTTGTGGTACCCCGTTCCTCGTTTGTGGTAGTCCTAATCCAGTCAGAATCAGGTCAGTGCGGTTTTGCAATCCTCGTACCTTAGGTGCAGCAATTGAGGGTTCGGATTTTGGGCAGCATTGCCTGCCTGAGACCATACGTACCCTGGGTAGGGGTGCAGCACTGAAGCTACATATCAGAAAGGAGCTCTATCACACATCCGTGTATGACTTATTAAGTTGGGGGACTGGCCTGTCAGGTGCCGACAGGTATGTCGCAGGAGGAGGAGTCTCGGGCCCGGTATGGGAAGATTGGCCAATTGACCAGAGTGTAGATGTGGATGACATCCAGGCCGCTCTGCAGGTGTTAGGGGGTGCATCAGCGAGATTACTGGAAGTTACCAGGATTCGCGGAGCAGCAGAGCCGACATCCATGGTCCGTGTTAAGTTCGATGGGGCCTCCTGACCGAGTGGCACTACACAGGACCTCGTATCAGGTTCAGCCTACAACTTCCCTGTTTTACGATGTTACGCTTGTCATCTATTGGGCCACAGTCGCCTCACCTGCCGTATGCAGCACGTTGTGCAAACTGCGGCAAAACAGGCCATACAGACAGAGATAACGGTGGGTGCTCTGCTGCACCTCGCTGCTTTTTATGCCATGGCCATCATAAGGTTACGTCCAAGAGTTGCCCTGTATATCTTGAGGCCCTCCAGTTGGACATCGATCACAAAACAGCGGGGACACCTCGACATGAGCTGTTCCAGAAATTGCGCACCCTCAATCAGCCTATCGCTTCTTCTCGCCTCCAGGTTCCCCCAGGTCGGGCCTCTTCCCAAGTAGGAACTAGCAGACGCTCTTGCCTGTCCCAGTCACATGCCTCATACGCCCAGGTTGCTAATCGATTTTCCCTCCTGGGTAGCTTGACAATGACGGAAACTCATCCACGGATACAGACATGGACGCTCAGTCTCGGCCGGAGCCTGGCACTCGTCACTCTCCTGCCTCTCCCCAAAGAAGCCATCACCGGCGTCGTTGATACACCCATCGATCAGGAGGCACTGCTCCAACAGACAGTCCTGATGATCCTCTGGTCCCCAGGCACCTTCACAAGGGATTGTGACACCGGTGGAACATGAGGCCCAGAGTGAAGCACCCACCAGTCGCAGGCGCCGTCAAGAGAGTTCGCGAGCCGATCACCGCTTCCGTCAGGCAGAGAGAAGCATTGATCAACATCCCTGGACTGGCTGTCATTGATACCACATATTTTACTTACTTTGTATGAGGTTTATGGCTTTTCTAGTGGTTCCCCTTTGGAGACGTCTGTGCACTGGTGGTCAAAAAGTTAGCTGTAGTATTTCAGGGATAATGGCGCCCCATCCTGAAAATACTGTGGTGTTTTGGAATGCCCGCTCCCTATTTAAAAAGACGCAATTTCTACGCAATTTTATCGCCAGCTCACCACCGTTGATCGTGGGACTCTGTGAGACTTGGCTTACTGACGATCTTTCCTTACGGTGCCGGGGTATTCGGTCTATAGACAAGATCGGCCAGTACGGGGTGGAGAGGGACTTGCCCTCTTGGTCAGGGACTCAGTTCCGAGCTCCAAGCTCCGGATTTACTCCTTCCCGGGTGGACATTTAGAATTCATGGCAGTGAAGGTGGCCCTCTCCCATGGGTGGGGCACCTTTGGAGTTCTGTATAACCCCTGTCTACCGGTAACGAAGAAGGAACTAGAACACTATTTTGGTCAGATTACAGACACCTGCCTCGTCATGGGTGACTTTAACGCTCGGCACTCATCATGGCAACCTATGCTATCAGGTCGCCACCACAACATGGCTGGCCGAGCCCTATTTCAGTTTCTCCTTGACTCCCCAGACCTCTCCTTACTGACGCCGCCAGGTTTGGGAACTCGGATAGACCCGCTAAATGGGCATACTTCAACGCTCGATCTTTGCATTGGAAGAGGCCCCTTCACGATGGCGCAGATATGGAGCGGGCCGTACCTGGGTAGTGATCGCCTGCCCATCGTCATCTCCTTCGGGGGTACTGTTCGTCCTGCTCTGACATCCCGAAGATCCAAATGGATCTTCTCGGAAGAGGGGTGGCATGGCTATGAGGCGGATGATTGGTCAACCCTTCCCGCAGTTACTGCAGATCTGCATGGGTCAGCGAATGCTCTCTCCGAGTCCCTCTTCAGTGTAGGCTCTCGGCATTTCAGGAGGACTAGTGGCCAGACAACCAATCCTTCCCGCCATGGGGCACCGTGGTGGAATCCTGAATGTCGCCAGGCAGTACTGAACCGGCGACGTGCGTGGAATTCGTGGCGGCGCCACCCTACCCCACTGCAGCGGCAGGCCTTCCGCAGGGCGGACGCCAGGTGTAGACGAACAGTCCTCCTTGCCAAACGCAAGGCCTGGGCTGATTACTGTGCCTCTCTCCGATTCGATTCCTCCTCTGCGGGAGCCTGGGCCTTTGTTCGCAAGATGACAGGTAGGTTCTCCCAGCCTTCCATCCCACTCAGAGACCCCAGTGGTAATGGGGGCCTGGGGGAGGTACAAATAGCCGAACTCTTGGCTGACCACTTTGAAGATGTTTATCGTTCCCCGCTCCTTTCTGTGAGTTCTATAGGATGAGACTCCCGACAGGGTAGAGGACTAGCTCAGGACCTGGATCGTCCATTTACATCTGTTGAGCTGAAGGACGCTCTGTCACTCTCTAGGTTGGGCACTATGCCAGGGATAGACAACGTCCCATATGAATTTGTTCGGAGGGCACCCAAGATCCTTCAGTCCCACCTCCTTCACTTCTATACGCCTGCTGGTCCTCTGGTGTCTTCCCTGCCCCGTGGAAACACGCCATTCTTCTACCATTGGCCAAGTCAGGGAAGGATCCGTCTGTCCCGAGTTCATATCGGCCCATAAGTCTGCTTCCATGTCTCGGGAAACTGATGGAAACGTCTTGTTCACTCCCGGTTACAATGGGTGGTGGAAACCTCAGGTCTTCTACCAGAGGGTATCAGTGGATTTCGACCGGGAAGAAGCACGATGGACTGCCTCCTCTCCTTGGAACATCGAATAATGGACACTTATCGCCGGAGAAGAGTGCTCCTTGCAGCATTCTTCGACATCAAGAGTGCATTTGACTCTGCGTCTCATTCTGCTGTCCTTCAGAGTCTGGCTCCACTAGGTCTCTCGGGTCCGGCGTTGAGGTGGTTCCAAAACTATCTACAGGGCCGCTCATTCAAAGTGGCGGTTGGTGGAGTCGTCTCTACGTCCCGCCCTGTCTCGCGTGGTGTCCCCCAGGGAGCGATTCTGAGCCCACTATTATTCTCTATTCTTTTGTCTGATCTCCTGTATTCCGGGGGGTCCAAGTTTAACCTATGTCGACGATGTAACCCTCGTGGCGGATGGTGCCATTCTCCAGAGGCACAAGGCTTCCTGCAAGATGCCGTGACTGTGTTCTCAGCAACTGTGCTGGGGAAGGGGCTCTCCATAAACCCTGTGAAAAGTTGTGTCATGAGTTTCACCTGGACCCGCTTACCAGACCAGCCAGTGGTGACCGTCGGGGGCTGTCGTCTCCCGATCGCTACGGAACACAGATGGCTGGGGGTCGTTCTAGATAGCCCTCGGCTGACGTGGAGGCATCATGTCGACTACCTTCGGGCCTCATGCCTTCGTCGCGTGAACATCATGAAACGGCTCTCTGGTGCGGCATGGGGGGCTTCACGGGAGTCGCTCCTAGCTCTCTATAAGGCCTTCATTCGTAGCAAGATCATGTACGCGAGTGAAGTCTATGGCTCAGCAGCAGCATCTGTCTTGGCAAAGCTGGATCCTATTCAAAATGGTGCCCTTCGCTCAGCGCTAGGAGCTATGCCCTCCTCGCCAGTTCTTTCTCTCCATGCCGAGTCGGGGCTATGGCCCCTGAGCTTTGAACGTCTTCTCGCCCACTGCCGCCAGTTTCAACGGATAGTGCGTCTCCTGCTACCCATCCACTTACTCGCCTCCAGCTCGAGGCTAACTGGTGGAATGTGCCAGCTGGACACTCCAGACGTCGTCAGTTGCCCTTCATCGTCCGGGCCTTGGATGCATATTCACAGTTTTCCCTTCCCGTCCCTGCCCCGATCATCTCATCGGTGCCTCCGTGGGCAGAAGAGCTCATTCGGGTTTCTGTGGACTTTTCCAAGCCTCCTCGTCGGAAGAGAGATTTAGAGGGTTTGGCCCCTTTAATTTTTGCAGACCTACGAGCCTCCTTATACTCTGGATACTTGGAGAGGATGGGTTCCGCAAAGATCAGCCCATCTACATCTGCGGCAGCATACTTTGCTCCCTTTTCCTTCTGTCAGACGTGGAAACTCTCCCCTGCTCATTCGTGCCTGGCTGGGGAACTGTTTGCAATCTTACTAGCCTTTCGACTCCTTCGACAAACTTCAAGGCCCTCTGCAGTCGTTTTCTACGTGGACTCAGTTACAGCCCTACATCTCGTATCATCTCGGCGTCCACGAGTCCATCGTCATACTGTGTCACAGATCCGTGGAGAACTGCTGTCATACTCTGGTACTCCGGGTTGGTACATCTATCTCCAATGGGTTCCGTCACATGTCGGTATTAATGGCAATGAAGTGGTCGACGCAGCAGCAGGGATGGCGCATGCTCTACATGACTCTACAAATGTGCCTCTAGACCTTTTTGAAATTCTCGCGCAACTTCGGGCGGCTTGCCTCGCGAGTTGGGAGGCAATGATGGAGCCAGCACTCAGGTCCTCCTCTCTGGCGGGTCTCCGGGAGGACTCCTCCCGCGTCCATGGACTCGTCATCATTCCCGACTCCTCGACAATGCCATCACTCGTCTCCGGATAGGGCACACCTGCCTGGCCGCACATCTCCATCGTCTACGGCTGGTAGATTCCCCATACTGCCAGTGGTGTCCGACCCAGGAGGATACAGTGGAGCACCTTCTTCTTCACTGCCCTCGATTTCATAGCGCTCGCGTCAGACTACAGAGTGCCGTTCGTAGGCTGAATATTCCCCGCCTCACAGTTCCCGTTCTCCTTGACGGGGCAGGTGCGAGAGACGAAGACGTCCGTCATGACATCCTTCGCCATACCTTCCGCTTCATTCGTCATGTCCGTGGCCTAAAGAGACTGTAAAATTTGTGGCCTGACGAGTTTGTAGGGTCTATGGCCTGAAGAGACTATAGGGACCCCTTCCCTTGCTATTTCCCGGTATCGGGCAGCCGGGGCGCATCCGATCCCACGATCGTCGTCGCCCCTAAATAACACAACAACAACAACAACAACATAGGGCTGTGGTGATGCAGGAAGAGTCAGTCTACCCAAGGCAGCCAAGTCATTCACCAGTCTGCTTTGCAGAAGCAGTGAGCCGCCGCCAGACGAGAACTGTAGAGTGTTCAACTGTTTGCCGAGGAGTAGCATTGACGGGATTCGCCATACCCGGGGCTGGCTGGTGGAAGAGACGGCCGACAGTGGTGCCTACGAGGAGAGTAACCAGCGGGTTACACGAGGCTCTTGCCTATAGGGCTCGCAACCCTAGTATTCGTCGTGAAGTGGCCTAACAGCGTGAAGCTGATTGGTACCGCCAGCTACAGGCTGGACTGTGGTTGTGGCCTTCACGACGAGGCACCCAGTGGAATTGTGATTTGGCTGGCCTGTGGCCAGGGTAGATTCATCGTGGTTTTCTGGTACTTGCAGAGGGTAGTTGCCGCGGAATAGGAAACCAGGCAAGACTGCACAAAGTGAGCTTTGCCAAGTGTTCAGCGTCTTCAGAGTGAGACGATGATGTACATTGTGTAGTATATTTCCGTTTATGACTTTATTATATCTATGGTGATGGGAAGACTAATTTATACATGGTATAAAGTGACGAAATTGTTGTATTTAATGTACCGCCCCTTTTTATTTTTCTTGCATTACGGAGCTCACCCCCTGAAAGCCTCTCCTAACTGGGGCCGGTACCCAAACTCTAATACCATCAGAAAAGAACCGGTTGCGTCCCATTAGGGCCGTAACACTCCACCTCCCTGTCTGAAGGGGTCCTGGCCTCGAGAACATTCATCATTGGTAGTAGCAGGACTTACCACATTCTGCTTACCCATGGATCTGGTCACAACACAGGCTGGATAAATGACACCATCATCCGCATCTGGTGAGCCAGTACTGCACTAGGTTTAGTAAACATAACAGGACAATCGGTCCCACTAACTTGACACTTGTCAAAATCATTACCTACAATGATATCAATCCCAGGAATGGGCAACTGCTCACTGACTGCTACAGTGCACCAACCCGGTGTAATAGAAGAATTCAGGTTAACCTTAATTAATGGTACACGCTGGATATGACCTCCAAGTCCTTGCAATAACACTACCTCTCCAGTGTCTCTCCAGTAAACAAGCAGCTTTACTCTTATCTAGCCAAACACAATATACTTAGCTCTTGCCAATATGGCTTTAGACCCAAAAAAAGCACTAACGATGCACTTATTAGTATGATTAACTTGATTCATGCAACTCTTGATAAAAATGAGTTCCCTGTTGGGTTATTTGTGAACCTACGAAAGGCTTTTGACACTGTCAACCACCAAAACCTTCTTCTTAAATTACATCATTAGGAGTCAGAGGACACTCCCTCCAATACCTCAAATCTTACCTTACTGACAGGCTCCAGTATGTTTCTGGGAATAATTCAATTTCTCCCACCCTACCGGGGTGGGAGAAAGGTTTGGGCTGGTTTGGGCTGGCAGGTTTGGGCTGGTCCCAAACCTGCACACAGAAATAACATCACATGAGACCAGAAGACATGGCAGGATGTGCAGAATACCCCCGTTGAAAAGCAGAGGTGCAATTGGTACTCTGAGAGAGAACTCTATCAACATCAGAGGCCCGAGACTGTTCAACACGCTTCCACTACACATAAGGGACATAACTGGCAAACCCCTCACAGTGTTCAAGAGAGAACTGGATAAGCACCTCCAAAGGATACCTGATCAACCAGGCTGTGACTCATACGTCAGGCTGCGAGCAGCCGCGTCCAACAGCCTGGTTGATCAGTCCAGCAACCAGGAGGCCTGGTCGATGACCGGGCCGCGGGGACGATAAGCCCCGGAAGCACCTCAAGGTATCCTCAAGGTAAGGTACCCATCAACATCGGTGTTCCTCAGGGCAGCATACTTGGCCCTCTCCTCTATATTAATGACCTTCCAAATGCCTCCCAACACCTCAAACCAATTCTATTTGCTGACGACACAACCTTCATTTACTCCAGTCCTGACCCCCTTGCTCTAAATGCCACAGTAAATACAGAGCTAAATAAAATCCATCTTTAGCTAACTGCCAACAAACTCACCCTTAACATTGACAAAACTTTCTATATTCTGGTTGGCAATAAATCCTCTAATCAAATAAATCTCAGAATAAACAATACCCAAATTTGTAACAAAATAGATGGCAAATTCCTTGGCGTTCTCATTGTCCACAAGCTGAATTTCTAAATATATCAAAAAAGTTTCAAAAACTGTTGGCATTCTTTCTAAGATCAGATATTATGTACCCCGCCCTGCCCTGGTTACTCTCTATTACTCCCTCATCTATCCATATCTCAACTATGGTATTTGTGCTTGGTTCTACTACCCAAAATCATTTACGTCCTCTAATTACTCAACACAAAGCTGCTATTAGGACAATATCCAACTCTGGCTCCAGACATCACTCGGCGCCCCTACTCAGATCTCTGAATATGTTAGATATTAAGTCACTGCACATTCTCTCGTGTGTATTATACATATATAAAACGCTGAACTGTAATGCCAATCCTGACCTCAAAAGTTTCATTGAAGGTTGTAACAGAACCCATGAGCACCACACCAGAAACAAATACAGTTTTGATATTCCAAGAGTACGACTTAATCAAATAGAAATGCTCTACAAATTAAGGGACCCAGAATGTGGAATGACCTTCCCAATCATGTTAAAGACTGTACCTCTCTCAACCAGTTTAAGATAAAAACGAAGCACTACCTAATAAATTCCCTGTAACCTACCTTACCCCTCTATTTTTCAACCTATATGTCTGTTTTTTAAACAACGCTGTTTGTCGACCTAATTGTATTTGTGCTGTTTTTTCAGCCATGTTCCCCCTTTTTTATTTTTATTTCTATTTGTTATCAACATATTTATTCTTTATACTCGATTAGTATTAAGTTTTAGTCATTAATGTTTTTCCTGCCCGAAACGCTTTGCGTAATAGTGGCTTTAGGCATTGTATGTACTAGCTCTATCTATAAATCAATCTATTTTTGTAAAACCTCTTGTATGTATGTACCTTACCTGAATAAACATTTATTATTTATTTATTATTATTATAAGTTTGTCCTGCACACCGCCCCCATCCAGTGGGCAGCGGTGGATAGGTTACAATCACTTAGTTACTACCTACAGTTAGCAAACTGGAGATATTTGGTTAAAATTTCTGGTAGCAGATCTTTTTGAATGAAATATTTACACATCGTTGGAACATTGATTATAAAATTGTCTCTGAATTCACGTATCTTTTCGCACTCCATCAGTCTAGTTTAGTTCATTTATTATGCACCCCATACCCATCCCGTGGGCGGTAGTGGAAAGGGTTACAGAGGCACATAATGGGCTCAGGGACTGAGCCCCACAATTCATTTAGCTAAGCAAGTTACAATCTTGATGAGCTAGTTACAAAATTCAATATAAGTCGTCACATCAACAATGGGTTCGAGATCGACCTCAAATACAGGTTCTAAATTAAGCAACTGACATATGTGGAGAGCTAGTGTCACAATTTATATGTTTGTCCTGTACACCGCCCCCCCATCCAGTGGGCAGCGGTGGATAGGTTATGTAGCGAGTTAATCTTATACTCGCTCCATTATCTCATTATCTTCATAGCATAACTAATTACAGAAGCTACAATCCTTTCCCCAATACTCTCCTCACCTTGTTGGAGGGAGCTGAGGTGTAATCACCATATAACCCAGCGATGGGAGAACAGCAAGACAGTACAAACTCCAGTCAAGAATGTAGTACTCGGCGTGGGCAGTTCTAATCGACCCAAGACGCTACAGCTTCGACACAGAGCAGACAGCAGACTACGACCTCATCCAGCTACAACGCTCTCCCATATCGAGCTCCGCGACTCCGACCACACAGCTCTCTGCTCTGCTCCAGGCCTCGTCTCAACGGCTATGGCACTACTGTATCCAGGACTACTAAATAAATATGAAACTCACTAAACACTGTGTATCTAATCTACCCAACAACGTAACATAAACGTACGTTACAGTTACAATCACTCAGTTACTACCTACAGTTAGCAAACGGGATATTGGCTAGAATTTCTGGTAGCAGATCATTTTGAATGAAATATTTACACATCGCTGGAACATTGGTTACAGAATTGTCTCTAAATTCACGTATGTTTTCGCACTCCATCACATAGCGACGGAGGGTGTGGGAATAATTTTGTTGACACAGTTTACATTTGGTTAGGTCTACATCAGCAGATAATGAGAATTCCCAGAGATACTTGTAACCGAGCCTAAGCCGAGCAGCAGTAACATCTAGAAGTCTGCTGATTTTATTGGATGATCCATAGATGTGGGGCTCCTCTTGCATGATAGTATGATGATAGATGGAATTACTGGTGTCAATTTCACTTTGTCTCAGATCTACAAGATCTTGTTGAAGTTCTCGGTGTACTGCTGCTCTCAGATTGCTCATTGACATCCAAGGTTAAACTCAACGGCTCCTTTAAAGGCAGATTCTTTGGCTAACTTATCAGCTCTATCATGCATTCGGAGGCCAACATGAGATGGAGACCACATGAAATGGACTCTGTTACCATCCTTAATAATTTTGTTGTATTTGTGTCTAGCTTCGGACACGAGCATGTTACAGTTATGTCTTAAAGAGTTGAGAGCATTTAAGGATGATAAGGAGTCACTTATAATTAATGTATCAAGTTGGAGACTTGTACACATTTCACTCCATCACATAGTGACGAAGGGTGTGCGAATATTTTTGCTGACGACACAACCTTCATTTACTCCAGTCCTGACCCCCTTGCTCTAAATGCCACAGTAAATACTGAGCTAAATAAAGTCTATCTTTGGCTAACTGCCAACAAACTCACCCTTAACATTGACAAAACTTTCTATATGCTGTTTGGCAATAAATCCTCTAATCAAATAAATCTCAAAATAAACAATACCCAAATTTGTAACAAACTAGATGGAAAATTCCTTGGCGTTCTCATTGATCACAAGCTGAATTTCCAGGGACACATTCTAAATATATCAAAAAAAGTTTCAAAAACTGTTGGCATTCTTTCTAAGATCAGATATTATGTACCCCGCCCTGCCCTGGTTACTCTCTAAATAAAATAAATAAATATGTTTATTCAGGAAAGGTACATACATAGAGAGATTTTACATAAGTGGATCGATTTATAGATAGAGCTAGTACATACAATGCCTAAAGCCACTATTACGCAATGCGTTTCGGGCAAGAAAACATTAATACCTAAAACTTAATGCTAATTGAACAAAAAGAATAAAATGTTTTGAGAACAGATACAAATAAAGGTACAAAAAAAAGGGGGAACATGACTGAAAAGCAGCACAAATACAATATGTAGACAAACAGCGTTGAATAAAAAAAAAAAGCAGCATTACTATACTCCCTCTATTCTAGCAGCATCTATTACTCCCTCATCTATCCATATCTCAACTATGGTATTTGTGCTTGGGGTTCTACAACCCAAAATCATTTACGTCCTCTAATTACTCAACACAAAGCTGCTATTAGGACAATATCCAACTCTGGCCCCAGACATCACTCGGTACCCCTACTCAAATCTCTGAATATGTTAGATATTAAGTCACTGCACATTCTCTCCTGTGTATTATACATATATAAAACGCTGAACTGTAATGCCAATCCTGACCTCAAAAGCTACATTGAAGGTTGTAACAGAACCCATGAGCACCACACCAGAAATAAATACAGTTTTGATATTCCAAGAGTACGACTTAATCAAACAAGAAATGCTCTACAAATCAAGGGACCCAGAATGTGGAATGACCTTCCGAACCATGTTAAGACTGTACCTCTCTTAACCAGTTTAAGATAAAAACGAAACACTACCTAATAAATTCCCTGTAACCTACCTTACCCCTATATTGTCAACCCATTTCTGTTATTTTTTTAATCAACGCTGTTTGTCGACCTATTGTATTTGTGCTGCTTTTCAGTCATGTTCCCCCTTTTTCTATCTTTATTTGTATTTGTTCTCAACACATTTATTCTTTATACTCAATTAGTATTAAGTTTTAGATATTAATGATTTTCCTGCCCGAAACACATTGCGTAATAGTGACTTTAGGCATTGTATGTACTAGCTCTATCTATAAATCGATCAATTTATGTAAAATCACTTGTATGTATGTATCTTACCTGAATAAACATATTTATTTATTTATTTACAATAATTTTGTTGACACAGTTTACATTTGGTCAGGTCTACATCAGCAGATAATGAGAATTCCCAGAGATACTTGTAACCGAGTCTAAGCCGAGCAGCAGTAACATCTAGAAGTCTGCTGATTTTATTGTGTGAACCACAGATGTGTGGTTCCTCTTGCATGATAGTATGATGATAGATGGAATTACTTAAATAAATAAATAAATATGTTTATTCAGGTAAGGTATATACATACTTGTGTCGATTTCACTTTGTCTCAGATCTAGGTTCAGTTTTTATTCAGGTAAAGGTAAATACATTTAAGATGAGTTACAAACACAATGTTGGAATTTAAAAATAGAGCTAGTACATACAATACCTAAAGCCACTAGTACGCATATAGCGTTTCGGGCAAAAATCTACAAGATTTTGTTAAAATTCTTGGTGTACTACTGCTCTCAAATTGCTCATTGACAATCCAAGGTTACACTCAACGTTTAGTTTAGTTCATTTATTATGCACCCCATACCCATCCCGTGGGCGGTAGTGGAAAGGGTTACAGAGGCACATAATGGGCTCAGGGACTGAACCCCACAAGTCCCTGACAATTCATTATACTCAACGTCTATGAGTTTTGTCATTAGTGTTGAATTGTGGGGGTTCAGTCCCTGAACCCATTATGTGCCTCTGTAACCCCTTCCACTACCGCCCACAATATGGGT
>WNGS01009504.1:0-16669 GCA_020271785.1 Procambarus virginalis
ACTTCCCTGCAGTTATTCAAAATATCTCAAACATCCCAAATTTGACGCTTGAGCCATATTTTGGAGCCAAATTCTGGACTCTCAGCACGTATTCGCAGTTTGAAATTACGAATTTTTATACCGAAAATATGCCAATTACTGAGAGCAGCGATGGGTCACATTTTGCCCAAACCCCCCTGCAGTTTTCAAAATATCCCAAACATTCCAAATTCGACCTTGAGCCATATTTTGGAGCCAAATTCTGGCTCTCTGCACATATTCGCAGTTTGAAATTAGACTTTTTATACCGAAAATATGCCAATTACTGAGCAGTGCGATGGGTCCACATTTTGCCCAAACCCCCTGCAGTTTTAAAAATATATCACAAACATCCCAAATTCGACCCTTGAGCCATATTTTGAGCCAAATTCTGGCTCTCTGCACGTATTCGCTAGTTTGAAATTACGATTTTTATACCGAAAATATGCCAATTAGAAAAGATACATTTAGCCCAAACCTCCCCTGCAGTTTTCAAAATATCCCAAACATCCCAAATTCGACGACTTGAGCCATATTTTGGAGCCAAATTCTGGCTCTCTGCACTGATATCGCAGTTTGAAATTACGAATTTTATACCGAAATATGCCAATTACTGAAAGCAGCGATGGAGCATTTTTGCCCAAACCCCTGCAGTTTTCAAAATATCCCAAACATCCCAATTCGACGCTTGAGCCATATTTTGGAGCCAAATTCTGGCTCTCGCACGCATTCGAAGTTTGAAATTACGAATTTTTATACCGAAAATATGCCAATACATTGAGAGCAGCGATGGGTTACATTTTGCCCAAGCCCCCATCTGCAGTTTTCAAAATATCCCAAACTCCATTCAAACTACACTTGACCATATTTTGGAGGCAAAATTCTGGCTCTCTGCACTTATTCGCTGTTTAAATACTAATTTTATACCAAAATAATTGCCAATTACTGTTGAGCAGCGATGGAGTCGCATTTTGCCCAAACCCTCCCTGCAGTTTCAAAATATCCGAAACATCCCAAATTCGACCCTTGAGCCATATTTTGGAGCCAAATTCTGCTCTCGCACGTATTCGCAGTTTGAAATTACGATTTTTTATACCGAAAAATATGCCAATTACTGAGAGCCAGTGAGGTGCACTTTGCTCAAACCCTCCCTGCAGTTTTAAAATATCCAAACATCCCAAATTCGACGCATAAGCCATATTTTGGAGCCAAATTCTGGCTCTCTGCACGTATTCGCATGTTTGAAATTTACGAATTTTTTACCGAAAATATGCCAATTACTGAGAGCAGTGATGGGTCAGCATTTTGCCCAAATACCCCTGCAGTTTTCAAAATATTCCGAAACATCACCAATTCGACCTTGAGCCATATTTTGGAGCCAAATTCTGGCTCTCGCGACGTATTCGCAGTTTGAAATTACGATTTTTTATACCGAAAATATGCCAATTACTGAAGAGCGGAAGGGTCACATTTTGCCAAAACACCCCCTGCAGTTTTCAAAAATTCCGAAACATCCCAAATTCGACCCTTGATCCATATTTTGGAGCTCCAAATTCTGGCTCTCTGCACGTATTCGCAGTTTGAAATTACGAATTTTATACCGTAAATATGCCAATTACTGAGAGCAGCGATGGGTAGCATTTTGCCCAAATACCCCTGCAGTTTTAAAATATATCAGAAACATCCCATATTCGACCCTGAGCCATATTTTGAGCCAAATTCTGGCTCTCAGCACGTATTCGCAGTTTGAAATTACGATTTTTTATACAGAAAATATGCCAATTACTGAGAGCGGCGATGGGTCACATTTTGCCCAAATACCCCTGCAGTTTTCAAAATTTCCGAAACATCTCAAATTGGACCTTTGAGCCATATTTTGGATCCAAATTCTGGCTCTCTGCACGTATTCGCAGTTTGAAATTACGATTTTTTATACCGAAAATATGCCAATTACTGAAAGCAGTGAAGGATCGCATTTTGCTCAAACCTCCCTGCAGTTTTTAAAATATCCAAACATCCAAATTCGACGCTTAAGCCATATTTTGGAATCAAAATCTGGCTCTCTGCACGTATTCGCAGTTTGAAATTTCGAATTTTTATACCGAAAATATGCCAATTACTGACAGCGGCGATGGGTTATATTTTGCCCAAACCCCCACTGCAGTTTTCAAAATATCCCAAACATTCCAAATTCGACGATTGAACCATATTTTGGAGCCAAATTCTGGCTCTTTGCACTTATTCGCAGTTTGATATTACGACTTTTTATACCGTAAATATGCCAATTACTGAGAGCAGCGATGGGACGCATTTTGCCCAAACCCCCCTGCAGTTTTAAAAATATCAGAAACATCCAAAATTCGACCCTTGAGCCATTTTTTGGAGCCAAATTCTGGCTCTCAGCATGTATTCGCAGTTTGATATTACGATTTTTTATATAGAAAATATGCCAATTACTGAGAGCAGCGATGGTTCACATTTTGCCAAAAACCCCAGCAGTTTTCAAAACTTCCGAAACATCCCAAATTCGACCCTTGATCCATATTTTGGAGCTCAATTCTGGCTCTCTGCATGTATTCGCAGTTTGAAATTACGAATTTTATACCGAAAACATGCCAATTACTGAAAGCAGCGAGGAATCGCATTTTGCCCAAACCCTCCCTGTAGTTTTCAAAATATTCCAAACAACCCAAAATCGACGCTTGATCCATATTTTGGAGCCAAATTCTGGCTCTCGGCACGTATTCGCAGTTTGAAATTACGAATTTTATACCGAAAATATGCCAATTACCGAGAGCGGCGATGGGTCACATTTCGCCCAAACCCTCCCTGCAGTTTTTAAAATATCCCAAACATTCCAAATTCGACGATTGAACCATATTTTGGAGCCAAATTCTGGCTCTCTGCACTGATTCGCAGTTTGATATTACGAATTTTTATACCGTAAATATGCCAATTACTGAGAGCAGCGATGGGTAGCATTTTGCCCAAATACCCCTGCAGTTTTCAAAATTTCCGAAACATCTCAAATTGGACCTTTGAGCCATATTTTGGATCCAAATTCTGGCTCTCTGCACGTATTCGCAGTTTGAAATTACGATTTTTTATACCGAAAATATGCCAATTACTGAAAGCAGCGAAGGATCGCATTTTGCTCAAACCTCCCCTGCAGTTTTAAAATATCCAAAACATCCCAAATTCGACGCTTGAGCCATATTTTGGAATCAAATTCTGGCTCTCTGCACGTATTCGCAGTTTGAAATTACGAATTTTTATACCGAAAATATGCCAATTACTGAGAGCGGCGATGGGTCACATTTTGCCCAAATACCCCTGCAGTTTTCAAAATTTCCGAAACATCTCAAATTGGACCTTTGAGCCATATTTTGGATCCAAATTCTGGCTCTCTGCACGTATTCGCAGTTTGAAATTACGATTTTTTATACCGAAAATATGCCAATTACTGAAAGCAGTGAAGGATCGCATTTTGCTCAAACCCTCCCTGCAGTTTTTAAAATATCCAAAACATCCCAAATTCGACGCATAAGCCATATTTTTGGAATCAAAATCTGGCTCTCTGCACGTATTCGCAGTTTGAAATTTCGAATTTTTATACCGAAAATATGCCAATTACTGACAGCGGCGATGGGTTATATTTTGCCCAAACCCCCACTGCAGTTTTCAAAATATCCCAAACATTCCAAATTCGACGATTGAACCATATTTTGGAGCCAAATTCTGGCTCTTTGCACTTATTCGCAGTTTGATATTACGACTTTTTATACCGTAAATATGCCAATTACTGAGAGCAGCGATGGGACGCATTTTGCCCAAACCCCCCTGCAGTTTTAAAATATATCAGAAACATCCAAAATTCGACCCTTGAGCCATTTTTTGGAGCCAAATTCTGGCTCTCAGCATGTATTCGCAGTTTGATATTACGATTTTTTATATCGAAAATATGCCAATTACTGAGAGCAGCGATGGTTCACATTTTGCCAAAACACCCCAGCAGTTTTCAAAACTTCCGAAACATCCCAAATTCGACCCTTGATCCATATTTTGGAGCTCAATTCTGGCTCTCTGCATGTATTCGCAGTTTGAAATTACGAATTTTATACCGAAAACATGCCAATTACTGAAAGCAGCGAGGAATCGCATTTTGCCCAAACCCTCCCTGTAGTTTTCAAAATATTCCAAACAACCCAAAATCGACGCTTGATCCATATTTTGGAGCCAAATTCTGGCTCTCGGCACGTATTCGCAGTTTGAAATTACGAATTTCTATACCGAAAATATGCCAATTACCGAGAGCGGCGATGGGTCACATTTCGCCCAAACCCTCCCTGCAGTTTTTAAAATATCCCAAACATTCCAAATTCGACGATTGAACCATATTTTGGAGCCAAATTCTGGCTCTCTGCACTGATTCGCAGTTTGATATTACGAATTTTTATACCGTAAATATGCCAATTACTGAGAGCAGCGATGGGTAGCATTTTGCCCAAATACCCCTGCAGTTTTAAAATATATCAGAAACATCCCATATTCGACCCTTGAGCCATATTTTGGAGCCAAATTCTGGCTCTCAGCACGTATTCGCAGTTTGAAATTACGATTTTTTATACAGAAAATATGCCAATTACTGAGAGCGGCGATGGGTCACATTTTGCCCAAATACCCCTGCAGTTTTCAAAATTTCCGAAACATCTCAAATTGGACCTTTGAGCCATATTTTGGATCCAAATTCTGGCTCTCTGCACGTATTCGCAGTTTGAAATTACGATTTTTTATACCGAAAATATGCCAATTACTGAAAGCAGTGAAGGATCGCATTTTGCTCAAACCCTCCCTGCAGTTTTTAAAATATCCAAAACATCCCAAATTCGACGCATAAGCCATATTTTTGGAATCAAAATCTGGCTCTCTGCACGTATTCGCAGTTTGAAATTTCGAATTTTTATACCGAAAATATGCCAATTACTGACAGCGGCGATGGGTTATATTTTGCCCAAACCCCCACTGCAGTTTTCAAAATATCCCAAACATTCCAAATTCGACGATTGAACCATATTTTGGAGCCAAATTCTGGCTCTTTGCACTTATTCGCAGTTTGATATTACGACTTTTTATACCGTAAATATGCCAATTACTGAGAGCAGCGATGGGACGCATTTTGCCCAAACCCCCCTGCAGTTTTAAAATATATCAGAAACATCCAAAATTCGACCCTTGAGCCATTTTTTGGAGCCAAATTCTGGCTCTCAGCATGTATTCGCAGTTTGATATTACGATTTTTTATATCGAAAATATGCCAATTACTGAGAGCAGCGATGGTTCACATTTTGCCAAAACACCCCAGCAGTTTTCAAAACTTCCGAAACATCCCAAATTCGACCCTTGATCCATATTTTGGAGCTCAATTCTGGCTCTCTGCATGTATTCGCAGTTTGAAATTACGAATTTTATACCGAAAACATGCCAATTACTGAAAGCAGCGAGGAATCGCATTTTGCCCAAACCCTCCCTGTAGTTTTCAAAATATTCCAAACAACCCAAAATCGACGCTTGATCCATATTTTGGAGCCAAATTCTGGCTCTCGGCACGTATTCGCAGTTTGAAATTACGAATTTTATACCGAAAATATGCCAATTACCGAGAGCGGCGATGGGTCACATTTGCCCAACCTCCCTGCAGTTTTTAAATATCCCAAACATTCCAAATTCGACGATTGACCATATTTTGGAGCCAAATTCTGGCTCTCTGCACTGATTCGCAGTTTGAAATTACGAATTTTATACCGTAAATATGCCATTACTGAGAGCAGCGATGGGTAGCATTTTGCCCAATACCCCTGCAGTTTTAAAATATATCAAAACATCCAATTTCGACCCTTGAGCCATATTTTGGAGCCAAATTCTGGCTCTCAGCACGTATTCGCAGTTTGAAATTACGATTTTTTATACCGAAAATATGCCAATTACTGAGAGCGGCGATGGGTCACATTTTGCCCAAATACCCCTGCAGTTTTCAAAATTTCCGAAACATCTCAAATTGGACCTTGAGCCATATTTTGGATCCAAATCTGGCTCTCACGTATTCGCAGTTTGAAATTACGATTTTTTATACCGAAATATGCCAATTACTGAAAGCATGATGGATCGCATTTTGCCCAAACCCTCCTGCAGTTTTTAAAATATCAAAAACATCCCAATTCGACGCTTAAGCCATATTTTGGAGCCAAAATCTGGCTCTCTGCACGTATTCGCAGTTTGAAATTTCGAATTTTTATACCGAAAATATGCCAATTACTGAGAGCGGCGATGGGTCATATTTTGCCCAAACCCCCACTGCAGTTTTCAAAATATCCCAAACATCCAAATTCGACGATTGAACCATATTTTGGAGCCAAATTCTGGCTCTCTGCACTTATTCGCAGTTTGATATTACGACTTTTTATCCGTAAATATGCCAATTACTGAGAGCAGCGATGGGTCGCATTTTGCCCAAACCCCCTGCAGTTTTAAAATATATCAGAAACATCCAAAATTCGACCCTTGAGCCATTTTTTGGAGCCAAATTCTGGCTCTCAGCATGTATTCGCAGTTTGATATTACGATTTTTATATCGAAAATATGCCAATTACTGAGAGCAGCGATGGTTCACATTTTGCCAAAACACCCCAGCAGTTTTCAAAACTTCGAAACATCCCAATTCGACCCTTGATCCATATTTTGGAGCTCAATTCTGGCTCTCGGCATGTATTCGCAGTTTGAAATTACGAATTTTATACCGAAAACATGCCAATTACTGAAAGCAGCGAGGATCGCATTTTGCCCAACCCTCCTGNTGCAGGCAACGCATATATCTTAACCACCTGTGTCCTACCACCCGATTTCCGATAGCAGTTCCAGTAAAAAATATTACAGCTGCTACAGTGGTGAAGAATCTACTAAAATCTTCACCCAGTATGGATTTCCGAGGGAGATTCAGAGCGACTGTGGTACCAACTTCACCAGTGATCTCTTCAAACGGACTCTGGAGGAGTTCAACATCAACAGGTACTGTCCAGCCCCTATCATCTGCTTCACAGGGTTCTCTCGAGCGTCGTCATCAAACCACTCATGTGTATTTTCAGAAGTCTTCCCAACGAGTCACTAGGAGTATCTCCTTATGAGATGCTCTACGGACGTAAGTGCCGTACACCTCTCAAGGCTTTCAAGGATTCTCTACGTGATGACACCTTCAGTGAGCATCAGAGTGTGCCCCAGTATCTCAAAATCTCCGACACATTCTAGAGAGGGTCCATTCCTTTGCTAGCAACAACCTACAGAAAGCCCAGGAGAGGATGAAGACTCGTTACGACCGCACTGCAAGTAAGGAAGTTTACACCAGGAGACTTAGTGCTTGCCTATTTCCCTATCCCAGGTTCTCCTTTACAGAACAGGTTCTCAGGACCCTACCGTGTTAAGGAGTGCCGGAACAACTTCAACTACGTTCTCGAGACCCCGATATGCGGCGGAAGACCCAGCTGTGCCACATTAATTTACTCAAGCCCTACCATGGGGTTCCTCCCACTGTGTTAACCAATTTCACCTCATTTACAGGTCCATACAGCCACAGTGAGACCTTCCCGGCTTCTCCTTCCGAGAGCACTGACACTGAGACAGCGCTCTCTAACTCTGAAATCCTTACTAACCTTCAACATCATTTTCAGGACGATAATAGTGCTCCACTAATCAAACTCGTCAGAGAATATCAAGAGTTGTTTCGAGATGACCCCCAAGAGTGTACTGTAACTCAGCACGACATCCAACTGCTACCTGACACCCAGCCGATTCGCCAACCATTCTACCGAATCAGCCCGAGCAAAACGGAAGTCATGCGGGCTGAGGTACAGTATCTCTTGGACCATGGACTGGCTACCCCCTGTGAGTCCCCCTGGGCCTCACCATGCATCCTGGTACCCAAACCTCACGGCAAAATCCGTCTGTGTACGGATTATAGGAAGTTGAACCAGGTCACAGTGAAGGACGCCTACCCAATACCCAGGGTAGACGACATTCTGGATGCCATTGGTAATGCCCGCTACCTGTCTCAGGTAGACCTACTAAAGGGCTACTACCAGGTGAGTTTAACGGAGCGAGCTAAGGTACTGTCCGCCTTTATA
Source organism: Procambarus virginalis (assembly GCA_020271785.1). NCBI lineage: Eukaryota > Metazoa > Arthropoda > Malacostraca > Decapoda > Cambaridae > Procambarus > Procambarus virginalis. Next base: position 8,190 of record WNGS01009504.1, read on the forward strand.
ACCCCGTTTGGTCTCTACAGGTACAATCGCCTTCCCTTTGGACTCTGCAATGCCCCAGCCACCTTTCAGAGAGCTGTCAACCGCGTCATCCAGGGCTTGGAAAACACCTATGCCTATTTGGACGACATCGTGATAGCATCCAACACCTGGAGCGAACACCTGCTCCAGCTACAACGATTGTTCTACAAGCTCCTGAAAGCCGGCCTCGCCATCAATTTGGGCAAGTCCACCTTCGCGAAAGGTAAAGTGCGGTACCTGGGTCATGTTATAGGGAGTGGCAACCTGGCTCCGTTAAACATTCACATTCAAGCAATCCAACAGTATCCACAGCCTACTACCAGGAAGCAGCTCCTGCGCTTCCTTGGTCTTGCTTCCTATTACCGTAGGTTTGTGAAGAATTTTAGCACTGTTGCAACCCCATTAATCACCTTAACCAGTCCCAAGCAACGGTATAATTGGACCAGAGAGCAAACCGTTGCATTCGAACAACTCAAATTCCTCCTCTGTTCTAATCCCATTCTCGCCTCACCAGATATCAAGAAGCCTTTCATCCTCCATGTCGACGCCAGTGGTACCGGCATCGAAAGTGTCTTAATGCAGCAGCGAGGCGAGGAGGTTCTACCTGTCAGCTACTACAGTTGCAAGTTGAAGCCTCATCAGAAGAACTACAGTACTATAGAGAAGGAACTCCTGTCCATCGTCCTGAGCTTACAACACTTTGCACCATATCTGCACGGTGCTAGGTCCACTACCATCTATTCGGACCACAACCCTTTGAGATTTTTACATCAAGCCCAATTTAATAACCAACGTCTGCTGCGATGGGCTTTATATCTTCAAGGCTTCAATTTAAAGATCTGCTACATCAAGGGGCCTGATAACATAGATAACATCATCAGCTGACGCCCTCTCCAGAGTGCATGAGGTAGAGGCAGCTCCACCTCCCACTCTACCTCCAGTGGACATGTTTCACCCGAAACAGCAGGCTTCGGGGGAGAGTTGTGACGATAATCTCTTATCAGAGATTTAGCCTGCTATTTCTGCGACTCATCCTGTCTTCATCAATATACAAGATACGTTTTGTAGTGGCTAAACGTACATATTAAGATAGCCACACGTACCAGCAACTCCCTCCTCCCCCCACTCCAGCACCTGCTGCACCTGGTCGACGAGCCGAACCCTTCAACTGCCTAACTAGCGACCTGCGGCCATCCAACTTCCTCATTGGCCGCCAACCAACACTCCACTCCGGCTCCTCGCCAATCACAAGACCTCGCCAGTTATTGTTGGAGTCCCTTGCGTTTCTGCCAGCCAGAATATTGTGTGCTCGCAAGCTATGAACTCCTAAGTGACTCACCTTGTGTGGTCAAATAGAGGTTTATAGTTAGTGCATATATTCCAGCATTCATATTTTATTTACTTTTGTATGTCAATTCTCCTCCCCATTAACGTAATCTATTTTCATGTTTATGTATTTTTTTCCACTTGACATTTTTACCATTAAGCCAAGATTTGCATTTGTTTCAATTTGTGTTTTTTATTGTTATTAAAATCCAGTTTTTATTATTGTCTTTCGTATTTCCGACCTTACCACAGAAAACCAATCACGCAGTCATTCTTTTTTCTCTTTTCTTTCCTTTTCTTTTTTTTATATATTATATGTGGCCCAGCACTGACACCTGCTAGTTGGAAGACTGCCGACCACCATTTCCAACTCGTTACCGTCACAGTCACATTTTGACCAAACCCCCCTGCAGTTTTCAAAATTTCCCAATCATTCCAAGTTCGACGCTTGAGCCATATTTTGGGGGTCAAATTCTCGCTCTCTGCACGTACTCGCAGTTTGAAATTACGACTTTTTATACCAAAAATATGCCAATTGCTGAGGAATGTTTTGAAAACTGCATGGAGGGTTTGGGCAAAATGCGATCCATCGCTGCTTTCAGTAATTGGCATATTTTCGGCATAAAAGTCGTAATTTCAAACTGCAAATACGTGCAGAGCCAAAATTTGTCTCCAAAATATGGCTCAAGGGTCGAATTTGGGATGTTTTGGATATTTTGAAAACTTCAGGGGGGTTTGGGCAAAATGTGACCAATCGTCGCTCTCAGTAATTGGCACATTTTCGGTATAAAATTCGTAATTTCACACTGCGAATACGTGCAGAGAGCCAGAATTCGGCTCCGAAATATGGTTCAAGGGTCGAATTTGGGATGTTTGAGATATATTTTAAAACTGGAGGGGGTTTGGGCAAAATGTGACCCATCGCCGCTCTCAGTCATTGGCATACTTTCGGTATAAAAAGTCATAATTTCAAACTGCGAATGCGTGCAGAGTGCCAGAATTTGGCTCCAAAATATGGCTCAAGGGTCGAATTTCGGATGTTTCGGTTATTTTGAAAACTTCAGGGGGGTTTGGGTAAAATGTGACCCATCGCCGCTCTTAGTAATGGCACATTTTCGGTATAAAATTCGTAATTTCAAACTGCGAATACGTGCAGAGAGCCAGAATTTGGCTCCGAAATATGGTTCAAGGGTCGAATTTGGGATGTTTGTGTTATATTTTAAAACTGCATTGGGGGGATTGGGCAAAATGTGACCCATCGCCGCTCTCAGTAATTGGCATACTTTCGGTATAAAAAGTCGTAATTTCAAACTGCGAATACGTGCAAAGAGCAAGAATTTGGCTCCAAAATATAGCTGAAGCGTAGCATTTTGGATGTTTGGGATATTTTGAAATTGCAGGGAGGGTTTGGGCTAAATGTGATCCATCGCTGCTTTCAGTAATTTGCATATTTTCGGTATAAAAATTCGTAATTTCAAATTGCGAATACGTGCAGAGAGCAAGAATTTGGCTCCAAAATATGGCTCAAGGGTCGAATTTGGGATGTTTCGGATATTTTGAAAACTTAGGGGGTTTGGGCAAAATGTGACCCATCGCCGCTCTCAGTAATTGGCACATTTTCGGTATAAAACTCGTAATTTCAAACTGCTAATACGTGCAGAGAGCCAGAATTTGGCTCTAAAATATGGTTCAAGGGTCGATTTTGGGATGTTTGTGATATATTTTAAAACTGCAGGGGGGTTTGGGCAAAATGTGACCCATCGCCGCTCTCAGTAATTGGCATATTTACGGTATAAAAAGTCGTAATTTCAAACTGAGAATACGTGCAGAGAGCCAGAATTTGGCTCCAAAATATGTCTCAAGGGTCGAATTTGGGATGTTTCGGATATTTTGAAAACTTCAGGTGGGTTTGGGCAAAATGTGACCCATCGGCGCTCTCAGTAATTAGCATATTTTCGGTATAAAATTTGTAATTTCAAATTGCGAATACGTGCAGAGAGCCAGAATTTGGCTTCAAATATGGGTCAAGGGTCGAATTTGGGATATATATGATTTATTTTCTTGTTTTATTTATTTGTTGATTTGTTGTTTATTTGTTATTTATTGATTTGTTATTTGTTTATTTATTTGTTATTTATTTATTTGTTGATTTATTTTTATTTTTATTTATTTGTGATTTATATATTTAAGCAAGAAAACTTGCTTAAAAACGCAATATTATGTGAAATTCTGAGATTTGTAAGCCAAATCACAAATAGAGAGACAACATGAAATAGCATCAAAATATTAGTAAGTTCGAACATTTTTACCTGAAATCACCCTACATTAAAAACGTAAAAAAGTCACTATAATATCTAATTCGAGAATTTTTACTTCAAATCATAGAGTTAGGTTGCGTATTATTTTGATAATTAAAAAGGCATATGAAAACGATGTTTTCATTTCAAATGATAAAAATCAATGTGTTTTCTTTAGAATTACCTAAAATGTTCCTCAACTTCCGTTTATTTCTGAATTCGTAAAACTGCTCTATTCTGGTTGAAACTTCGAAATATGCAATAAAAACAGAAATTCTCTCTTAATCAATATTATACTCACTATTTTAACGAGGTAAAGATAGTTGATTGAATATCAAGTATTTAATTTTAATTTCCAATTAATTACGTGTTTGCATCATATTTTTCGTAATTTTTTGAATTAATGGCAATAAACAGAAAAGGCTAGAAAACGCGGCAAAACTGCAAAATATTACATAAATCGTTGATATTTGGTTTAAATCTCATAAAGGAAACAAGGATAAAAAAACTCAAAATATTGCTAAATTCGATGATATTAAGTACAATGCACAATGCAAGAAAAATTTCTTAAAAACGCAATATTATGTAAAATTCTGAGATTTGTTGGTCAAATCACATATAGTGGGACAACATGAAGTAGTTTCAAAATATTAGTAAATTCGAACATTTTTACCTATAATCATTCTACATGAAAACGTGAAAAAAGTCACTATAATACCAAATTCGAGGATTTTTACATCAAATCATAGAGCGAGGTTGCGAATTATTTCGATCATTAAAAAGGCATATGAAAACGTTGTTTCCAATTCAAATGATAAAAATCAATGTGTTTTCGTTAGAATTAACTAAAATGTTTCTGAATTTTTGTTTATATTACTGAGAGAAGAGGTACTCGTAAAACTGCTCTAATCCGGCTGAAACGTCGAAATATGCAATAAAGACAGGAAATCTCTCTTAATCAATATCTGACTCACTAATTTCACAAGGTACAAATAGTTGTTTGAAAATCAACTTTGAAAATTTATGGGTAATTTGCAATTCATTACGTGTTTGCATCATATTTATCGTAAATTTTATGAAATAACGGCAATAAACAGAAAATGCTTGAAAACGTGGAAAAACAGCCAAATATTGCCAAAATAGTTGATATTTGGAAAAAATCTCATGAAGGAAACAACGATGAAAAACCTCGTAATATTGCAAAATTTGATGATTTTATGTACCAGGCACAATGCAAGAAAACTTGCTTTAAAACGCAATATTATGTGAAATTTTGAGATTTGTTAGCCAAACCACAAATAGAGACAACATGAAGTAGTATCAAAATATTGGTAAGGTCGAACATTTTTACCTAAAATCACCCTACATGAAAAACGTAAAAAAGTCACTATAGTACCTAATTCGAGGATTTTTACTTCAAATCATAGAGCGAGGTTGCGTACTATTTTGATCATTAAAAAGGCATATGAAAACGATGTTTTCATTTCAAATGATAAAAATCAATGTGTTTGCTTTAGAATTACCTAAAATGTTCCTCAACTTCCGTTTATTTCTGAATTCGTAAAACTGCTCTAATCTGGCTGAAACTTCGAAATATGCAATAAAAACAGAAATTCTCTCTTAATCAATATCTTACTCACTATTTTAACGAGGTACAGATAGTTGATTGAAAATCAAGTATTTAATTTCCAATTAATTATGTGTTTGCATCATATTCTGGCTCTTTGCACTTATTCGCAGTTTGATATTACGACTTTTTATACCGTAAATATGCCAATTACTGAGAGCAGCGATGGGACGCATTTTGCCCAAACCCCCCTGCAGTTTTAAAATATATCAGAAACATCCAAAATTCGACCCTTGAGCCATTTTTTGGAGCCAAATTCTGGCTCTCAGCATGTATTCGCAGTTTGATATTACGATTTTTTATATAGAAAATATGCCAATTACTGAGAGCAGCGATGGTTCACATTTTGCCAAAACACCCCAGCAGTTTTCAAAACTTCCGAAACATCCCAAATTCGACCCTTGATCCATATTTTGGAGCTCAATTCTGGCTCTCTGCATGTATTCGCAGTTTGAAATTACGAATTTTATACCGAAAACATGCCAATTACTGAAAGCAGCGAGGAATCGCATTTTGCCCAAACCCTCCCTGTAGTTTTCAAAATATTCCAAACAACCCAAAATCGACGCTTGATCCATATTTTGGAGCCAAATTCTGGCTCTCGGCACGTATTCGCAGTTTGAAATTACGAATTTCTATACCGAAAATATGCCAATTACCGAGAGCGGCGATGGGTCACATTTCGCCCAAACCCTCCCTGCAGTTTTTAAAATATCCCAAACATTCCAAATTCGACGATTGAACCATATTTTGGAGCCAAATTCTGGCTCTCTGCACTGATTCGCAGTTTGATATTACGAATTTTTATACCGTAAATATGCCAATTACTGAGAGCAGCGATGGGTAGCATTTTGCCCAAATACCCCTGCAGTTTTAAAATATATCAGAAACATCCCATATTCGACCCTTGAGCCATATTTTAGAGCCAAATTCTGGCTCTCAGCACGTATTCGCAGTTTGAAATTACGATTTTTTATACAGAAAATATGCCAATTACTGAGAGCGGCGATGGGTCACATTTTGCCCAAATACCCCTGCAGTTTTCAAAATTTCCGAAACATCTCAAATTGGACCTTTGAGCCATATTTTGGATCCAAATTCTGGCTCTCTGCACGTATTCGCAGTTTGAAATTACGATTTTTTATACCGAAAATATGCCAATTACTGAAAGCAGTGAAGGATCGCATTTTGCTCAAACCCTCCCTGCAGTTTTTAAAATATCCAAAACATCCCAAATTCGACGCATAAGCCATATTTTTGGAATCAAAATCTGGCTCTCTGCACGTATTCGCAGTTGGAAATTTCGAATTTTTATACCGAAAATATGTCAATTACTGAGAGCGGCGATGGGTCACATTTTGCCCAAATACCCCTGCAGTTTTCAAAATTTCCGAAACATCTCAAATTGAACCTTTGAGCCATATTTTGGATCCAAATTCTGGCTCTCTGCACGTATTCGCAGTTTGAAATTACGATTTTTATACCGAAAATATGCCAATTACTGAAAGCAGTGAAGGATCGCATTTTGCTCAAACCCTCCCTGCAGTTTTTAAAATATCCAAAACATCCCAAATTCGACGCATAAGCCATATTTTTGGAATCAAAATCTGGCTCTCTGCACGTATTCGCAGTTTGAAATTTCGAATTTTTATACCGAAAATATGCCAATTACTGACAGCGGCGATGGGTTATATTTTGCCCAAACCCCCACTGCAGTTTTCAAAATATCCCAAACATTCCAAATTCGACGATTGAACCATATTTTGGAGCCAAATTCTGGCTCTTTGCACTTATTCGCAGTTTGATATTACGACTTTTTATACCGTAAATATGCCAATTACTGAGAGCAGCGATGGGACGCATTTTGCCCAAACCTCCCTGCAGTTTTAAAAAATATCAGAAACATCCAAATTCGACCCTTGAGCCATTTTTTGGAGCCAAATTCTGGCTCTCAGCATGTATTCGCAGTTTGATATTACGATTTTTTATATCGAAAATATGTCAATTACTGAGAGCAGCGATGGTTCACATTTTGCCAAAACACCCCAGCAGTTTTCAAAACTTCCGAAACATCCCAAATTCGACCCTTGATCCATATTTGGAGCTCAATTCTGGCTCTCTGCTTGTATTCGCAGTTTGAAATTAAGAATTTTATACCGAAAACATGCCAATTACTGAAAGCAGCGAGGAATCGCATTTTGCCCAAACCCTCCCTGTAGTTTTCAAAATATTCCAAACAACCCAAAATCGACGCTTGATCCATATTTTGGAGCCAAATTCTGGATCTCGGCACGTATTCGCAGTTTGAAATTACGAATTTCTATACCGAAAATATGCCAATTACCGAGAGCGGCGATGGGTCACATTTCGCCCAAACCTCCCTGCAGTTTTTAAAATATCCCAAAACTTCCAAATTCGACGATTGAACATATTTTGGAGCCAAATTCTGGCTCTCTGCACTGATTCGCAGTTTGATATTACGAATTTTTATACCGTAAATATGCCAATTACTGAGAGCAGCGATGGGTAGCATTTTGCCCAAATACCCCTGCAGTTTTAAAATATATCAGAAACATCCCATATTCGACCCTTGAGCCATATTTTGGAGCCAAATTCTGGCTCTCAGCACGTATTCGCAGTTTGAAATTACGATTTTTTATACAGAAAATATGCCAATTACTGAGAGCGGCGATGGGTCACATTTTGCCCAAATACCCTGCAGTTTCAAAATTCCGAAACATCTCAAAGGACCTTTGAGCCATATTTGGATGCCAAATTCTGGCTCTCTGCATATTCGCAGTTTGAAATTACGATTTTTATACCGAAAATATGCCAATTACTGAAAGCAGTGAAGGATCGCATTTTGCTCAAACCCTCCCTGCAGTTTTTAAAATATCCAAAACATCCCAAATTCGACGCATAAGCCATATTTTTGGAATCAAAATCTGGCTCTCTGCACGTATTCGCAGTTTGAAATTTCGAATTTTTATACCGAAAATATGCCAATTACTGACAGCGGCGATGGGTTATATTTTGCCCAAACCCCCACTGCAGTTTTCAAAATATCCCAAACATTCCAAATTCGACGATTGAACCATATTTTGGAGCCAAATTCTGGCTCTTTGCACTTATTCGCAGTTTGATATTACGACTTTTTATACCGTAAATATGCCAATTACTGAGAGCAGCGATGGGACGCATTTTGCCCAAAC
>WNGS01009504.1:22537-33268 GCA_020271785.1 Procambarus virginalis
TTCAGTAATTGGCATATTTTCGGTATAAAAAATCGTAATTTCAAACTGCGAATACGTGCAGAGAGCCAGAATTTGGATCTAAAATATGGCTCAAAGGTCCAATTTGAGATGTTTCGGAAATTTTGAAAACTGCAGGGGTATTTGGGCAAAATGTGACCCATCGCCGCTCTCAGTAATTGGCATATTTTCTGTATAAAAAATCGTAATTTCAAACAGCGAATACGTGCTGAGAGCCAGAATTTGACTCCAAAATATGGCTCAAGGGTCGAATATGGGATGTTTCTGATATATTTTAAAACTGCAGGGGTATTTGGGCAAAATGCTACCCATCGCTGCTCTCAGTAATTGGCATATTTACGGTATAAAAATTCGTAATATCAAACTGCGAATCAGTGCAGAGAGCCAGAATTTGGCTCCAAAATATGGTTCAATCGTCGAATTTGGAATGTTTGGGATATTTTAAAAACTGCAGGGAGAGTTTGGGCGAAATGTGACCCATCGCCGCTCTCGGTAATTGGCATATTTTCGGTATAGAAATTCGTAATTTCAAACTGCGAATACGTGCCGAGATCCAGAATTTGGCTCCAAAATATGGATCAAGCGTCGATTTTGGGTTGTTTGGAATATTTTGAAAACTACAGGGAGGGTTTGGGCAAAATGCGATTCCTCGCTGCTTTCAGTAATTGGCATGTTTTCGGTATAAAATTCGTAATTTCAAACTGCGAATACATGCAGAGAGCCAGAATTGAGCTCCAAAATATGGATCAAGGGTCGAATTTGGGATGTTTCGGAAGTTTTGAAAACTGCTGGGGTGTTTTGGCAAAATGTGAACCATCGCTGCTCTCAGTAATTGGCATATTTTCTATATAAAAAATCGTAATATCAAACTGCGAATACATGCTGAGAGCCAGAATTTGGCTCCAAAAAATGGCTCAAGGGTCGAATTTTGGATGTTTCTGATATATTTTAAAACTGCAGGGGGGTTTGGGCAAAATGCGTCCCATCGCTGCTCTCAGTAATTGGCATATTTACGGTATAAAAAGTCGTAATATCAAACTGCGAATAAGTGCAAAGAGCCAGAATATGATGCAAACACATAATTAATTGGAAATTAAATACTTGATTTTCAATCAACTATCTGTACCTCGTTAAAATAGTGAGTAAGATATTGATTAAGAGAGAATATCTGTTTTTATTGCATATTTCGAAGTTTCAGCCAGATTAGAGCAGTTTTACGAATTCAGAAATAAACGGAAGTTGAGGAACATTTTAGATAATTCTAAAGCAAACACATTGATTTTTATCATTTGAAATGAAAACATCGTTTCATATGCGTTTTTAATGATCAAAATTGTACGCAACCTCGCTCTATGATTTGAAGTAAAAATCCTCGAATTAGGTACTATAGTGACTTTTTACGTTTTTCATGTAGGGTGATTTTAGGTAAAATGTTCGACCTTACCAATATTTTGATACTACTTCATGTTGTCTCTATTTGTGGTTTGGCTAACAAATCTCAAAATTTCACATAATATTGCGTTTTAAAGCAAGTTTTCTTGCATTGATGAAGACAGGATGAGTCGCAGAAATAGCAGGCTAAATCTCTGATAAGAGATTATCGTCACAACTCTCCCCGAAGCCTGCTGTTTCGGGTGAAACATGTCCACTGGAGGTAGAGTGGGAGGTGGAGCTGCCTCTACCTCATGCACTCTGGAGAGGGCGTCAGCGATGATGTTATCAGGCCCCTTGATGTAGCAGATCTTTAAATTGAAGCCTTGAAGATATAAAGCCCATCGCAGCAGACGTTGGTTATTAAATTGGGCTTGATGTAAAATCTCAGAGGGTTGTGGTCCGAATAGATGGTAGTGGACCTAGCACCGTGCAGATATGGTGCAAAGTGTTGTAAGCTCAGGACGATGGACAGGAGTTCCTTCTCTATAGTACTGTAGTTCTTCTGATGAGGCTTCAACTTGCAACTGTAGTAGCTGACAGGTAGAACCTCCTCGCCTCGCTGCTGCATTAAGACACTTCCGATGCCGGTACCACTGGCGTCGACATGGAGGATGAAAGGCTTCTTGATATCTGGTGAGGCGAGAATGGGATTAGAACAGAGGAGGAATTTGAGTTGTTCGAATGCAACGGTTTGCTCTCTGGTCCAATTATACCGTTGCTTGGGACTGGTTAAGGTGATTAATGGGGTTGCAACAGTGCTAAAATTCTTCACAAACCTACGGTAATAGGAAGCAAGACCAAGGAAGCGCAGGAGCTGCTTCCTGGTAGTAGGCTGTGGATACTGTTGGATTGCTTGAATGTGAATGTTTAACGGAGCCAGGTTGCCACTCCCTATAACATGACCCAGGTACCGCACTTTACCTTTCGCGAAGGTGGACTTGCCCAAATTGATGGTGAGGCCGGCTTTCAGGAGCTTGTAGAACAATCGTTGTAGCTGGAGCAGGTGTTCGCTCCAGGTGTTGGATGCTATCACGATGTCGTCCAAATAGGCATAGGTGTTTTCCAAGCCCTGGATGACGCGGTTGACAGCTCTCTGAAAGGTGGCTGGGGCATTGCAGAGTCCAAAGGGAAGGCGATTGTACCTGTAGAGACCAAACGGGGTTATAAAGGCGGACAGTACCTTAGCTCGCTCCGTTAAACTCACCTGGTAGTAGCCCTTTAGTAGGTCTACCTGAGACAGGTAGCGGGCATTACCAATGGCATCCAGAATGTCGTCTACCCTGGGTATTGGGTAGGCGTCCTTCACTGTGACCTGGTTCAACTTCCTATAATCCGTACACAGACGGATTTTGCCGTGAGGTTTGGGTACCAGGATGCATGGTGAGGCCCAGGGGGACTCACAGGGGGTAGCCAGTCCATGGTCCAAGAGATACTGTACCTCAGCCCGCATGACTTCCGTTTTGCTCGGGCTGATTCGGTAGAATGGTTGGCGAATCGGCTGGGTGTCAGGTAGCAGTTGGATGTCGTGCTGAGTTACAGTACACTCTTGGGGGTCATCTCGAAACAACTCTTGATATTCTCTGACGAGTTTGATTAGTGGAGCACTATTATCGTCCTGAAAATGATGTTGAAGGTTAGTAAGGATTTCCGAGTTAGAGAGCGCTGTCTCAGTGTCAGTGCTCTCGGAAGGAGAAGCAGGGAAGGTCTCACTGTGGCTGTATGGACCTGTAAATGAGGTGAAATTGGTTAACACAGTGGGAGGAACCCCATGGTAGGGCTTGAGTAAATTAATGTGGCACAGCTGGGTCTTCCGCCGCCTATCGGGGGTCTCGAGAACGTAGTTGAAGTTGTTCCGGCACTCCTTAACACGGTAGGGTCCTGAGAACCTGTTCTGTAAAGGAGAACCTGGGATAGGGAAATAGGCAAGCACTAAGTCTCCTGGTGTAAACTTCCTTACTTTACAGTGCTGGTCGTAACGAGTCTTCATCCTCTCCTGGGCTTTCTGTAGGTTGTTGCTAGCAAAGGAATGGACCCTCTCTAGAATGTGTCGGAGATTTTGAAGATACTGGGGCACACTCTGATGCTCACTGAAGGTGTCATCACGTAGAGAATCCTTGAAAGCCTTGAGAGGTGTACGGCACTTACGTCCGTAGAGCATCTCATAAGGAGATACTCCTAGTGACTCGTTGGGAAGACTTCTGAAAATACACATGATGAGATCAATTTGCCTATCCCAATCCTTTGAGGTCTCATTACAGAACTTTTTTAAGAGTGCCTTGATGGTTTGATGACTACGCTCGAGAGAACCCTGTGAAGCAGGATGATAGGGGCTGGACAGTACCTGTTTGATGTTGAACTCCTCCAGAGTCCGTTTGAAGAGATCACTGGTGAAGTTGGTACCACAGTCGCTCTGAATCTCCCTCGGAAATCCATACTGGGTGAAGATTTTCAGTAGATTCTTCACCACTGTAGCAGCTGTAATATTTTTACTGGAACTGCTATCGGAAATCTGGTGGTAGGACACAGGATGGTTAAGATATATGCGTTGCCTGCACTGGTCCGAGGCAAAGGACCAACGCAGTCGATAATGAGCTTGTGGAACGGTTCCTCAGGCACCTGGATGGGTATCAGTGGTGCTCTGGGAATGGAAACGTTCGGTTTCCCGGCTAACTGACACACGTGGCATAATTTGACATAAGTTTTGATGTCGTTTACCATACCTGGCCAGTAGTAGTCTTGTCGAATTCCATGGTAAGTCTTGTTGAACCCATAGTGTGACAAAGCGCCGTGGGCCAGGTGTAGAATCGTGGGCCGCAGGCTGGTGGGAATCACTAGTTGTTCAACGTTTGCCCAATCGTCCTCGTCCTTCAGTTTACTGGGTCTATACCTGCGATAGAGTATTTCGTTCTCCATAAAGAACCCAGGAACACTGTCGGATTGGGTTTCAGCCTGAAAGAATAATGGTGTCAATGTAAGATCATCTCTCTGTAACTTACGGAACTCCACCGCGGTCAGGTTAGGGGGTAGTTTCGAAGGGTCCTGAGGGACAGCGGTAGCAGTAGAGTCGGCTGGCTGTGGACGTGCAGCTTGAGCACGGGTGGTCACCATAACAGGAGGAGAACCTTCATCACTCTCTTGAACCTTTACTGGGAAATGTTCAAAAATCGGGTTATCCACCACAGAGTTGCTTACCTTGGATATGTCCTTGATGATCAGGTTGTTTGGTTGTTGGTCTTCTGCCAAGTCGTTGCCCAGGAGAAGTTGCACTCCAGGCATGGGAAAAGGCTTTTCCCTGACGGCGACTTGGACTTCACCGGTCACGAAGGGACAATCCAGGTAAACTCGGGCAAGTGGATAAGGAGTTGTAGCAGTAAGGTCAGTGATGAACACAGTCTCTCCTGTGTAGGCGACGTTGGGCACAGCCGATTTCAAAACGATCGATTGTAGAGCCGCTGTGTCCCGTAGGATCTTAAGTCCGAAACGTCCCTCTGAATCTGAACCGTGGGTAGAGATAGTTCCTGGATATAGATGCTTGGTAAAGAGAGAGAGATCATTAGCATGAACACCAACATTCATTACAGGCTTACCGGACTTAGGGTGAGTAGTTTTAGACTTAGGGGGTTCGACGTTACCTTTAGATTGGGACTTACCACATTTGTCAATGGTGTGTCCATATAATCGACAATACCTGCAGTACAGTTGAGAGGTACCTTGATCTGGGCTCGCTTTCTCGTAACTGTACCAAGACTTCTTGCTGGTAGGATCTGGAGTCAGCCGGTGGATGAGGCTGTAAGTGTCAGCTGACTTCGCACACTTCACTAACTCCGTCTCTTCCTTGTCTGCTAAGTATAGGCGGACAGGAGGAGGTACACGTCTCAAAAATTCTTCAACCAGTATGAGGTTGACAAGTTCTGAAAAAGTAGAGACATGTGCTGCCTCCAGCCATTTCATGAAATATCTTTGTTTGGTGTTAGCAAATTCTAAGAAGGTGGTGGTACTTGCCTTGACGTAGTCACGAAACTTTCGTCGATAGCTTTCGGTGGAGAGAAGGTAGGCGTCCAACACAGCTTGTTTCAGGGTGGTGTAGTCGTTTTCCGAAGCCAAAGTGCTGAGTGTGACTGCTGCTCTACCTGTTAAATGTACTCTGAGAAGGGTAGCCCATTGGTCGTCAGGCCAATTAAGTTGAACAGCAAGGGTCTCAAAAGTGGTAAAGAACACATCAACCTCCGTTTCGAGGAACGGGGGCATTAACTTACTTGCATGGGAGATATTGAAACTGGGAGGAAGACTAGCTGCCGCTTGTTGGAGTTGAGCTTGGTGTGCAGCGTCCCTCGTGAGTTCTCGGTCACGACAGTTTAGAGCTGCTTCTGCCTGTCGTTGGTCGTGTTCCCGTTGTATCTCTAGTCGCTGTTTGTATAAGGCCAACTCACGTTCTTGCTGTCCTTGAGGAGTAGGGCCTCCCTTTCCGTTCCTCGTTTCTGAGGGCAGCTTCTTCCTTTCTGAGGGCAGCTGCTTCCTTGGCCAGGGCTGCCTCACGCTCCTTGAGGCGGATTTCTCTTTCTTGTTGTTCTTTTCTAATGGCAGCTTCACGCGCTTGTTCTCTTTGCAGCTTCACGCTCTCTGCTTGCAGCTGCTTCTTGTTGTTGCTGTAGCTCGATCTTGGCAAGTTCCAATTTGAGCTTTATCGCTCTCAAGTCATCCTTATCTGAAATAATGTACTGTTCATGAGTAGAAGAATCTATAATACCTTCATCAGCAAGGTGATCCAGTATCATATTATTAATGGCAAATTTGTTGGCTCCATCAGGAACTTCTAAGTGATACTCATGTGCAAGAGTTAACAAATCGACCCTCTTAGCGTGACGTAAGGTCCCTATTTCACTTTCTGGATCTGCTTTGAAAACTTGTAAGCGGAACATGGTGAAAATATAGCAAAACAAAGGAGACGAATATAGTGAGAATATGGCGAGTGTCAGAAACAGGAAACGTGGCAACTGATACCTATCCTGTGGGGAATTATTAATAATTAAAGTTAATTCAAGATGGTAAATGAATAAGGTCGCAGGAAATCTTGTACCTGGTACTCACTATGGGAGGATAAAGGCAAGAAAATCCTACTAATTAGTGAAAACTAAGTTTAAAATACAAGTGAAACACTAAATGGCTTCAAAATAAATGAGGTAGTCCAAAAAATGTAGTCATACCTTGCCAAGTCACTATAGAACATAAGCAATGGTACCCACTGAAATTGAATATGGTATTTACAGAATTAGCGAACTTTGTGCTCAAAAGAAAGAACGCCAATTCCCTACCTTTTGGTAAATACCATCAGTCTGACCGACGAGTAGGGGGTGCGAGTGTCAACTGGTGACGAGAACTATCGGCGAGGTCCCAATTCGCCAATAATAGTTCGTGCTAGAGGATCTAAAGCCCTCTTTTTCCTCCTAGAGTCGGATTGCAGGACTTGGGTGCTATTGACCCGGAGACAGACCACAGTACCAGGGTACCTATGTGATAATCTGTCAAAAAGTGAGAAATATCTGGGGACAAAGATGTTAAACACGGAGGATAACACGGAAGGGGGAGACGACCAATTAAGAGTATGACTGCGGCCTACAGTCACCACGTAATCCAAAGTTGTCTCACTCTCACCATATGCTATTCCCGTAATGTACAATATACACAGCACCATATAAAATAAAAATGATTAATGTGAATAATGGAAGCAAGGGAAATAAGAGCCAAGTGTGCTTACCACAATTACCAATACCTGAGTGAAGCTCCGTGGACAGGCCCCCATTTATATGTGACGGTAACGAGTTGGAAATGGTGGTCGGCAGTCTTCCAACTAGCAGGTGTCAGTGCTGGGCCACATATAATATATAAAAAAAGAAAAGGAAAAAAAAAAAAAAAAATGACTGCGTGATTGGTAATCTGTGGTAAGGTCGGAAATACGAAAGACAATAATAAAAACTGGATTTTAATAACAATAAAAAACACAAATTGAAACAAATGCAAAATCTTGGCTTAATGGTAAAAAATGTCAAGTGGAAAAAATACATAAACATGAAAATAGATTACGTTAATGGGGAGGAGAATTGACATACAAAAGTAAATAAAATATGAATGCTGGAATATATGCACTAACTATAAACCTCTATTTGACCACACAAGGTGAGTCACTTAGGAGTTCATAGCTTGCGAGCACACAATATTCTGGCTGGCAGAAACGCAAGGGACTCCAACAACAACTGGCGAGGTCTTGTGATTGGCGAGGAGCCGGAGTGGAGTGTTGGTTGGCGGCCAATGAGGAAGCTGGATGGCCGCAAGTCGCTAGTTAGGCAGTTGAAGGGTTCGGCTCGTCGACCAGGTGCAGCAGGTGCTGGAGTGGGGGGGAAGAGGGAGTTGCTGGTACGTGTGGCTATCTTAATATGTACGTTTAGCCACTACAAAACGTATCTTGTATATTGATGAAGACAGGATGAGTCGCAGAAATAGCAGGCTAAATCTCTGATAAGAGATTATCGTCACAGTGACCCATCGCCGTTCTCATTATTTGGCATATTTTCGGAATAAAAAGTCGTAATTTCAAACTGCGAATACGTGCAGAGAGCTAGAATTTGGATGTAAAATATTGCTGAAGCGTCGAATTTGGGATGTTTGGAATATTTTGAAAACTGCATGGGGGGGGGGGCAAAATGTGACCCATCGCTGCTCTCAGAAATTTGCATATTTTCTGTATAAAAAGTCGCAATTTCAAACAGCGAATACGTGCAGACAGACAAAATTTGGCTCGAAAAAATGGCTCATGGGTCGAATTTGGGATGTTTGGGATATTTTAAAAACTGCAGAGGGGTTTGGCCAAAATGTGACCCATCGCCGCTCTCAGTAAATGACATATTTTCAGAATAAAAAATCGTAATTTCAAACTGCGAAAACGTGCAGAGAGCCAGAATTCGGCTCCAAAATATGGCTGAAGCGTCGAATTTTGGATGTTTGGAATATTTTGAAAACGGCAGGGGGTTTTTGGCAAAATGTGACCCATCGCCACTCTCAGTAATTGTCACATTTTCGGTATAAAAACTCGTAATTTCAAAGTGCGAAAACGTGCAGAGGGCCAGAATTTGGCTCCAAAATATGGCTCAAGCGTCGAATTTGGGATGTTTGGGTTATTTTGTAAACTGCAGGGAGGGTTTGCGCAAAATGTGACCCACCGCCGCTTTTAGTAATTGGCATATTTACGGTATAAAAATTCGTAATTTCAAACAGTGAACACGTGCAGAGAGCCAGAATTTGGCACAAAATAATGGCTCAAGGGTCGAATTTGGGATGTTTTCTATATTTTGAAAACTGCAGGGAGGGTTTGGGCAGAATGTGATCCATTGCTGCTTTCAGTAATTGGCATATTTTTGGTATAAAAAGTCGTTATTTTAAACTGCGAATACGTGCAGAGAGCCAGAATTTGGCTAAAAAATATGGCTCAAAGGCCGAATTTGGGATATTTGGGATATTTCAAAAACTGCATGGAAGGTTTGAGCAAAATGTGACCCTTCTCCGCTCTCAGTAATTGGCATATTTTCGATATGAAAACTCGTAATTTCAAAATGCAAAAACGTGCAGATAGCCAGAATTTGGCTCCAAAATATGGCTCAAGCGTCGAAATTGGGATGTTTGGGATATTTTAAAAACTGCAGGGAGAGTTTGGGCAAAATGTGATCCATCGCCGATTTCAGTGATTGGCATATTTTCGGTATAAAAAGACGTAATTTCAAACTGCGAATAAATGGAGAGAGCCAGAATTTCGCTCCAAAATATGGCTAACGGGTCGAATTTGGGATGTTTGGGATATTTTGAAAACTGCTGGGAGGATTGGGCAAAATGTGACATATTGCCGCTCTCAGCATTTGGCATATTTTTGGTATAAAAAGTCGTAATTTCAAACTGCGAGTACGTGCAGAGAGCGAGAATTTGGCCCCAAAATATGGCTCAAGCGTCGAACTTTGAATGATTGGGATATTTTGAAAACTGCAGGGGGGTTTGGTCAAAATGTGACCCATCGCCGTTCTCATTAATTGGCATATTTTCGGAATAAAAAGTCGTAATATCAAACTGCGAATACGTGAAGAGAGCTAGAATTTGGATGTAACATATTGCTCAAGCGTCGAATTTGGGATGTTTGTAATATTTTGAAAACTGAAGGGGGGGGGGGCAAAATGTGACCCATCGCTGCTCTCAGTAATTGGCAAATTTTCGGTATAAAAATTCGTAACATCAAAGTGCGAAAATATGCAGAGGGCCAGAATTTGGCTCCAAAATATGGCTCAAGGGTCGAATTTGGGATGTTTTTTATTTTTTGAAAACTGCAGGGAGGGTTTGGGCAGAATGTAATCCATCGCCGCCTTCAGTAATTGGCATATTTTCGGTATAAAAATTCGTAAATTCAAACTGCGAATACGTGCAGAGAGCCAGAATTTGGCTCCAAAATATGGTTCAAGGGTCGAATTTGGGATGTTTGTGATATATTTTAAAACTGCATTGGGGGGATTGGGCAAAATGTGACCCATCGCCGCTCTCAGTAATTGGCATACTTTCGGTATAAAAAGTCGTAATTTCAAACTGCGAATACGTGCAAAGAGCAAGAATTTGGCTCCAAAATATAACTCAAGCGTAGCATTTTGGATGTTTGGGATATTTTGAAATTGCAGGGAGGGTTTGGGCTAAATGTGATCCATCGCTGCTTTCAGTAATTTGCATATTTTCGGTATAAAAATTCGTAATTTCAAATTGCGAATACGTGCAGAGAGCAAGAATTTGGCTCCAAAATATGGCTCAAGGGTCGAATTTGGGATGTTTCGGATATTTTGAAAACTTTAGGGGGGTTTGGGCAAAATGTGACCCATCGCCGCTCTCAGTAATTGGCACATTTTCGGTATAAAACTCGTAATTTCAAACTGCTAATACGTGCAGAGAGCCAGAATTTGGCTCTAAAATATGGTTCAAGGGTCGATTTTGGGATGTTTGTGATATTTTTAAAACTGCAGGGGGGTTTGGGCAAAATGTGACCCATCGCCGCTCTCAGTAATTGGCATATTTACGGTATAAAAGTCGTAATTCCAACTGAGAATACGTTCAGAGAGCCAAATTTGGCTCCAAAATATGTCTCAAGGGTCGAATTTGGGATGTCGGATATTTTGAAAACTTCAGGTGGGTTTGGGCAAAATGTGACCCATCGGCGCTCTCAGTAATTAGCATATTTTCGTATAAAATTTGTATTTCAAA
>WNGS01009505.1:9122-26844 GCA_020271785.1 Procambarus virginalis
CCACGAGAGAAAGGACAACACCCACCCAAACTCAAAGGGGAATAAAACGACGAAGATTTAAAAAAAAAAAAAAAAAACGGAAGGACCGCCAGGAAACTTCATACTGCTGCTGAGACGAAGCCCGCAGGTGGGACACATCAACGAAGTCACCTGATCACCATACAACTGGTGATAAACTTGAGTCAAAAATACCAAACTCGAAGACCCTAGGAGAAGAGCGAAACAGTCTCATAACAGACTGGGCCAATCTTTTGAAGAGTTGGAGCGGGGAGGGGAAACCCCCAAGGTAGGACAACGAGCAAGCAGCGACCGAACCAAGGCCGGCAAGAAACCAGAAGAAACGTTCGCTGGAGAACCAGGAAAACAAACCCGGCGAGCCAGAAGGAACAACCCGGGCGAGCAGATATTCCCCATCCGGGAGGAACCCCTGCGGGACCCCAAAAGGACCAACAAAGCCAAGAACAAATGACAACGAGAAGCCGCCACTTGCAGAAGAGCCGAACCATTGACTGCAAACAACAAGGACAATATGGCGACAAAAACAAAAAGCCAGGGCCCAGGCAGAGGCCAACGAAGAAGCGCTTAACACTATCGCTCGCTTTAGACACCGATCACATCCACTTTTTTTCTCTCGAGTCCTAGCTGAGGACAGGACTCGCGTCCACTCCAAAAATACTTGTATAAAATTAATTTTTTATCCAATCGACCTCGGGATAGTTTCAAAATAAGCGCCTTTAGAGTGCACAATTTGATACCAAAATGAAAGATGTAACATGAAACTTGATGTCCAAACACTTGAAAGATTATAAATACATTTTTGGTCAAAATTTTAAAATATTTGTTAAAATTCTATTTATTGTGCTATTATGTTGGGACTACTTTTAAAATGCGCACCTTTACATTGCAAACAAATTGATACCAAAATGAAAGATGTAACACAAGAATTTATGTCAGAACACTGGAAAGATATAAATAATTTTGTGATAACGAGCTTTCAGAATTAAAATATTTGTTAAAATTCCAGTTATTGCTCTATTATTATGGGACTAGTTTTAAACTGCGAGCCTTTTTATTGCGAACAATTTGATACCAAAATGAAAGACGTAACACGAAAATTGAACTTATCAAACTGAACAAGTATTCTGGAAACTGGAAAATATTGGAGGGGTGACAGGTAAGCTTCTAACATGGATGAAAAATTTTCTGACTGATAGAAAAATGAGGGCAGTGATCAGAGGCAATGTATCGGACTGGAGAAATGTCACAAGCGGAGTACCACAGGGTTCAGTTCTTGCACCAGTGATGTTTATTGTCTACATAAATGATCTACCAGTTGGTATACAGAATTATATGAACATGTTTGCTGATGATGCTAAGATAATAGGAAGGATAAGAAACTTAGATGATTGTCATGCCCTTCAAGATGACCTGGACAAAATAACTACATGGAGCACCTCTTGGCAAATGGAATTTAATGTTAATAAATGCCATGTTATGGAATGTGGAATAGGAGAACATAGACCCCACACAACCTATATATTATGTGAGAAATCTTTAAAGAATTCTGATAAAGAAAGAGATCTAGGGGTGGTTCTAGATAGAAAACTATCACCTGAGGACCACATAAAGAATATTGTGCGAGGAGCCTATGCCACGCTTTTCAACTTCAGAATTGCGTTTAAATACATGGATGGCGATATACTAAAGAAATTGTTCACGACTTTTGTTAGGCCAAAGCTAGAATATGCAGCGGTTGTGTGGTGCCCATATCTTAAGAAGCACATCAACAAACTGGAAAAGGTGCAAAGACATGCTACTAAGTGGCTCCCAGAACTGAAGGGCAAGAGCTACGAGGAGAGGTTAGAGGCATTAAATATGCCAAAACTAGAAGACAGAAGAAAAAGAGGTGATATGATCACTACATACAAAATAGTAACAGGAATTGATAAAATCGATAGGGAAGATTTCCTGAGACCTGGAACTTCAAGAACAAGAGGTCATAGATATAAACTAGCTAAACACAGATGCCGAAGAAATATAAGAAAATTCACTTTCGCAAACAGAGTGGTAGACGGTTGGAACAAGTTAGGGGAGAAGGTGGCGGAGGCCAAGACCATCAGTAGTTTCAAAGCGTTATATGACAAAGAGTGCTGGGAAGACGGGACACCACGAGCGTAGCTCTCATCCTGTAACTACACTTAGGTAATTACATTGCGTTGCGGTGTACAAATTGGTGCTCGTTTAAGGGTAACTTTAGGCTTTCCTGTGGGGAGGCACACCGGGCTTTTGTGCATTATATTCATATACACCTGTAGGGAATTTAACTGCGAACACAATGATACCAAAACGAACGACGTAGCACAAGAATTAAGGTGAGAAAACTGAAACGAGCATACACATTTCAGTGTCGCTACGCTCTTGTCAGCACGCTTGCTCACACATCGGGCGCGTGACCTCTAAGTAGGCAGCGCGCATGCCCAAGGAGTGATAGTGTTAAAAAAAAAAAAAAAAAAAAAAAAAACGGAAGGACCGCCAGGAAACTTCATACTGCTGCTGAGACGAAGCCCGCAGGTGAGACACCATCAACGAAGTCACCTGATCACCATGCAACTGGTGATAAACTTGAGTCAAAAATACCAAACTCAAAGACCCTAGGAGAAGAACGAACCAGTCTTGAAATGGACCGAGCGGATCTTCTGAAAGAGTCGGAGCCGGGGGAAAACCCCCAAGGTCGGACACTGAGAAGGCAGCGACCAAACCAAGGCCGGTAAGAAACCAGATGGAACGTTCGCTAGGGAACCAGGAACATAAACCCGGCGAGCCAGGAAGGAACCAACCCAGGCGAGCAGATATGCCCCGTCCAGGAGGAACCCCTGTGGAACCCCAAAAGGACCAACAAAGCCAAGAACGAATGACAACGAGAAGCCGCCGCTTGCAGAAGAGCCGAACCATAGACTATGCAAACAGCAAGGACAATATGGTGACAAAAACAAAATGCCAGGGCCAAGGCAGAGGCCAACGAGGAAGCGAGTACCACAAGCTGTCACGCGAGACGCAAAGCGAAAAACAGTGACACCACAACCCGCAGGAGCAGTGCAACCAGCACCAGCAGGACAAACCGACGTACTCAAAGCAAAGTAACACGAGAACTACCCACGATGGGTACCGTACTAAGGGAAAAATGAACTGTCTGGCAAAGGAACACAAAGAAAATGCCATAGCCAGGACCGTAATCCTAGCTCCCCCTGTCCCAACAAAAAGGAACAGTAGGGGCAGGAGTGGGTGAGTGGAACTGACCCTGTACAAAGTCCAACCTAGCACCAACACTAGTATAGACAATAAGCACATAGTAAGACACACAATGTGCTGTACAGAGGTAGGAAAAGCAAGGAAAACAGAATGTACATGATCAAGAAAATATACAGACACTCCCTCCAATGTATACAGTAGAGTGCAGCCAGACACTGAACGATGGCCAAGGAAGGAGGGACCAGAAGCAATAACAGAGTCCAGGAATGAGTGTCCAGAGATCATTGACTGAGGCAACGAATGAATGTCCAGCAAGGAAAGAGTATCCAAAAAGCAAGGACTGAGTCAAGGAATGAGAGTCCATCTGATGTCCCATGGAACCCTTCCCCTCAATCAGACCTGAGCCTAGGGCTGAGGAGCATTGATAGAAGCACATAGGAAGGCCACGTAAAGATTTACACAAGCGGCCAATCAACACACAACAAACAACACCCCACACTCATTCAAAAACCGAGAACCAGCGCCTGACTGACAGTGTCGCCAGACCGTATTCTCTCACCTGTAAAGCGTAGACACTATCGTGTCACGACACAGCTGAGCCGTGTAATATTCCAGGAGCAACGCTAGTGGACATGCCCAGAGATGCGTGAACCGTAGAAGATGAGAAGTAGAGTAACGGTGAAGGCAGCGCCACTCCAAGCCACCCCACACCCGCAAAAGCAGAGAAAGAACGAAGGGTTCTCCCCATATATAAAACCCAGAACTTCCCCAGTATCCTGGGCGCTATGACAGAAAAGAAGCTGAGCGAGAGCGGCGTAGAACCCGCGATGAAAGACGCAGAACAACACATGTTTACACCGCACACAAACCAAAACAAACACCCTCGGCGCATGCGCCTGAGCACCGAGCAGCAACACCCCCCCCCTGGGAGGGTGCTAACAAGGTATACTAAACGAATATTTAGTAACGTCGAGACAGAGTACGGAGATAAGATGAAATGAGAAAATAATGAGATAATATCGAAAAACGATTAGTAGGACAGAAGAGGACCAACGAGTTCGAGAAAGAATCGGAGGTAAGCCTCACATGCAGATGGCAGACGTTCCAACAATATTTGAAGAAGCGAAGATCTTCCCGAACCTTCAAGACCCTTGAGAAACAAGCACAAAAGCACGGAGGCTCACATGGACCCAGTGGCATCTGCAACCAATGGAAATGCAGGATCCTGAGACGATGAGAACATGAAGACATGATGGAGAATACATGTCCTAGAAAAGAAGGGTGAGAAAGTGGTAAAATCACCCACAGAAAGGACAGAACCGAAACCAGGAAGGGGTCAGATTCCCAAACCAACTCGTACTCAGAGGGGGGGAAGGAAAACCCCACTCCTTGTAACTGAAAGCCCCACCCAGAGGGTTGGAAAACTCAAGCGGAGACCAACGGGGCCCAAGGCCCCAAGCCAGCCCCTCCCCAACCCCCTGGAACCCCCACGTCAGATCCTGGAGAGCGAGTCGTCTTCCCATGCCCCGGCCACACAAGAAAAAGCCGGGACGGCCGAAAAAACAGGAAAAGAACGGGCCCACTGGTCAGACCCCGGAGCTACGGCTGGAGGAACAGGCTCAAATGCCTCCGTAGCCACCCCAGAAGGGGCAACTCCCGAAACTGCCCAAGTCTCAGAAACCTCTAAACCCTGCCCCGACCCCGAAGCCCTCAGACGCTTCAGAACAGGAAGCAGGAAGGGGGGCGGGGGGTAACCAAATGAACCACAACAAAGAAAGAACGAGGGGGACGTGGAAAGAACCAAGGCTGAAGTGACCAACACCCCCACGTCCAGGTTCCTATAAACAAAAACAGTGCAGCCTCGAGGCATCCGAGGAAGCAACCAAACGAACACGCTGCAACAACCTAAACCTATCTTGCAATGCGCGAGCCGCCTGCACCCGAATATCATCATCAGATTGGGTGAACTGAGCCATAACAAGCAGCAAAGCTCGCAGGACTCCGGGTTGAATGTGTCACCGACCCAACAGGCAGCATGACGGAGGCAAAACAATGAGCGTCGTCCTGAAACAAGGACACAGAGCAACCCTCAAGCTCGCAAAAAGCGAGAGGAGACACAGAGGTCACATCCACTGAACCCAAGCACCCCATGGGGTTTCCCGGGGCCCCTAGACTGGGTCTGCTAAGGGTGTACTCAAGCAGAGTACTGCTAACCTGCACCCAAGCTACCAACCAACACTGCTAATGCTGAACCCCCGGGACATGTCCACTCACGAGGGCGAAGCAGGGGGTACCACTAAAACACAAACAAACCTAGTATAAGGGGAGAAGGAACATCAAGGCAGACCCCCTCACCAGGCAAAAATTAAAATAAAAGAAAAGCCTCACAAGAGGACAGCGTACCCAGAGTGAACAGAGCCGGCCACTGTTAATAGGTGAAACTAGCTATGCAGTTTCCCAAGGCAAACCAGGGAGGAAACCCCTCCAAAACACTCAGGGCGGTCAATCGCCAAGCAGCAAAAGACCAACAGAGGTAGACCCAAGGTGACTTGTGGACGGTAACCCCAAGCTCCTGGGGCGGTACTTACAGGGCACTCAGGGAAGGTGACCCTAAGCACATGCAGCCCGAGTACCTGTGAATATTACTCCCAGCTCTCACACCACCTAAGAGAAGTACTGAACCCAGGTACAGCACAACTAAGAATCTGGAGCTGGAGCCACAACGACTAAGTCCTAATCCCATCAGCCTCGGAACTGAAGGTGTGGATCGCCGGTGCGAGGATCTGGGGCTCCCCATTCCCCCTCCCAGGGAGGGGAGGAGCTGCGCAGATATGCGGAGCGGCTCATGTGACGTCATGCTTGTTTGCCCTTGAGGGAGTTCTGTCCATTTGTTTCATTATTTTTGTTGGCTTTACCAGAATAGGGGTTTGTTTTGAGGCGCTTACCTTTCTGGGTGCCTGTCCCGGTCAATGGCAGATATAGAATGCTCCAAAATCACATGTGCATTTCTATAGGCCATTGCTCCTCGTGCCTCTCTGAGGGGGCCAGGTTCTGGCTCATGGTCCCTGATAGGCCTAGATAGCTCCAGGGAGCTGTTGGGACCCCCCCCCCCCCCATTAAGTACCTAAGTTCATCCTCATAGTTTCCTACCTAGTGCTTCAAACTCGCACTGTATCTTGTGCTACTCTCTTTCCCAATATACGTGCCTAAGACATACAACCTCACCATTGTAATCACTGCTACCATCTTATATTATGGTTGTTATGTTGAATGCAGATTTTTCTATAATGTACCTAGAAATAATTCTCAAATTATGCTACAATGTACCTGTTGATAATCCTCAAATTTTTCCATAATGCACCAATTAATTTTCTTCAAATTTACTTACAATGTACCTGTTAACATTCTTCAAATTTTGCTACAATTTACCTACTTAAAATTATCTGTTAGATAATTAGATAATATCTGTTAGATAGTTAGACCTGCCCAAAATGCTGTGTATTATTGGCATTAACCCTTACACTGCTAAGGGGTCCTGGGGACATTTACACCCCTGTGCGCAAGAAAAAAAAAATTCAAAATTTTTTTTCGTCTTCTAAACACGTTAATTTGTGTCCCCTGAGCACGGGAAAAAAAAAAAATCGTAGGTGACATATTTTGGGCGCAATTGACCGAGGAAGTCTGGCAAAAAGTGGGCGTTGACAGAGCGGTCGTCAGGGCCGGTCAGCGTCACCCGCGCTGACAGA
This sequence comes from Procambarus virginalis, assembly GCA_020271785.1. NCBI lineage: Eukaryota > Metazoa > Arthropoda > Malacostraca > Decapoda > Cambaridae > Procambarus > Procambarus virginalis. The sequence continues at coordinate 16,118 of WNGS01009505.1, forward strand.
TGGGAGTTGCCACAAAGATATTATTACCTAATTGTTTCAATGTCTCCGATTGATTTTTTTTATTTTTTTTGCAGTAATATTATTCAATAGTGTGTATTGTAATATATTTATATAATAAAAGTGGTGAATAATCGCTATACTCAAAAGTATAGTGTGCATATTTGTGATTCTATTATTATGTTTATAAAACAATAAACAAACAGTTTTGCTGCTATTACACTCTATACACAGGTTTTATATAAGTATCTGCATGTTTTGGTCACCATAACGAACCACTAAGTTGGTATTGAGAGTCGAAAAGCAACGAAGAGTTACCGCCACACACCAGCCAGCCACTCGCTGCCACTCCCTCAACACACGCACTAAACTTTCTCCCCAACAATACCATTTGTGGTGTTATTACACTATATACAGACGTTATATATAAGTATGTATATATTTTGTTCACCACAACTGTACAGCTAAGCTGATATAGTTAGTTCAGGCACTAAGAGTCGTCGCTATACACAGCTGGCGGCTGGCGGCTCCCTCACTCATTCAAGGTCACACGCACTAAACTTTCTCCCCCAACAATACTGTTTGCAGTGTTATTACCCTATATACACATATTATATATAAATATCTACATGTTTTATGCACCGTAACTGTACACCTAAGCTTGTAGTGCGCCCAAAGAGCATAGTGGCCACTCTCTAAACAGCTAGACAAATCGTGCAGACGACGTCACCTCCGTCACCCAAATGGCTCCTCACCCAGATGGCTCCTCCCAGCATAACCCTTTTGCTGTTATTACACTAATACACACATTATATATAAGTATCTACATTTGTGTTCACCATAGAGAACCACTGAGCTGGTATGGTGAATGTAAACAATAACAGGTGGCCACACAGTCAGTAAACGATGCTGTCTCCCTCCGTCTCTCAGCATCACTCCTCCTACAGCGCTAATTATTACAACAATCCTGCTATTATCACAACCCTGGTTATTTATATCACAGTCAGGGGTCATCTGTAATATTGTCATCGCTAAATAATAACAATTATATATTTATTTTGACATTTTTCGGCGATGCTGTGGTCACAAGCTGAACAGCAATGCTGCTCGCTCATGCTGCGTGCGCCAGCCTTGGTTGCTCCAACAGTAATGTGCCTCTCACACCTGAGAATATTGCCCACGATTTTTTTTAAATTGCGTCTGTTTACAAGAGCCCAGAGGAAGCTAATGTGAACCCCGTGTAGCCGCGGGCCATTTGAATCGGGCGTGGCACCCTATGGCGTATATATACGCCATGCGCACCGTGGGACATGTTACTCAGGGCGTATATATACGCCATGCGCAGTTTAAGGGTTAAAAAGAATGTAAAATATCAATGCTAGTATTGTCATAAACCCAATGTACTTTCAAGTACTGTATATATATAAATAAATAAAAATAAATAACAATTTGAAATTCACGACAATGCAAATATGAATTTAAATATGAGATAAACTATGGTTTGTAGATCAGTAACCGTGAATGCTAAAAAACCAACGTTGAATGCAGTGAAACGTCATTTTCTGGGTAAGACCCCGAGGCTCCCCGGCATCCCTCCCTCCCTCTGGTCGGTGGTTATTTCACGTTTCTGATATTCAGCCTCTAAACAGAGGAGGTTGTAGAGACGTTATGTTTGTTTGCTTGTTTTTGACTGGGGAGTTCTGCTTGCTAGTTCAGCTTTCAGTTTGCAATTATTGACCAGCAGTAGTGTGTTGTGGAATTCCTACCTTTCTGGGTGCCTGACCTGGTAGATGGCAGACAAAGACTGCTTCCAATTACACAGGGGTGTCTTTAGGCCATTTCTCCTTGTGCCTCTCTTGAGGGGGCCCAGGTTCTGTCTCTGGTCCCCGGTAGGCCTAGAACTCCTTCGATTGACTGTTGCCACGGTCAATCGACTGTGGCAAGTCATATATATATACACATGTATATATATATATATATAGATATATCTATATATATATATATATATATATGGTCATGGTCATTCTGCTATTGAGTTCAATAGGTTCCTCTTCCATTGGGTCATCCCTGCAATGATATTCCATCTTCCAGTACTGATGAGGACTACCTTACAGGTAACTATCCACAGTCTCTGTTCCTAAAGCCTACTAATTCCACTGACGTCAATGAGATAATCCTTTCCTCAAAACCAAGTCTAGTGCCCTTGAGGAGATTCCGACATTAATTTACAAAAAAGCCTCCAGATCCTTAGCCCCTGCAATTGCATTGCTCTTCAACAAGTCACTTGAACTCCAAACCTTTCCAGATATTCTAAAAAAAGCGAGAGTAACCCCTGTCCACAAATGTGGTGATCCCACAGATGTTAACAACTACAGACCTATTTCAATCCTGCCTAACTTATCAAAAATTTTTGAAAAACTAATCTACAAGCAGCTCTACTCTTATCTAGCCAAGCACAATATACTTAGCTCTTGCCAATATGGCTTCAGACCTAAAAAAAGCACTAACGATGCACTTATTAGTATGATTAACTTAATTCATGCAGCTCTTGATAAAAATGAGTTCCCTGTTGGGTTATTTGTGGACCTGCGTAAGGCTTTTGACACTGTCAACCACCAAAACCTTCTTCTTAAATTACATCATTATGGAGTCAGAGGACTCTCCCTGCAATACCTCAAATCTTACCTTACTGACAGACTCCAGTATGTTTCTGTGAACAATTCAATTTCTCCTACCCTACCCATCAACATTGGTGTTCCTCAGGGCAGTATACTTGGCCCTCTCCTCTTTCTCATCTACATTAATGACCTTCCAAATGCCTCCCAACACCTTAGACCAATTCTATTTGCTGACGACACAACCTTCATTTACTCCAGTCCTGACCCCTTGCTCTAAATGCCACAGTAAATACCGAGCTTAATAAAGTCCATCTTTGGCTAACTGCCAACAAACTCACCCTTAACATTGACAAAACTTTCTATATTCTGTTTGGCAATAAATCCTCTAATCAAATAAATCTCAAGATTAACAATACCCAAATTTGTAACAAATTAGATGGCAAATTCCTTGGCGTTCTCATTGATCACAAGCTTAATTTCCAGGGACACATTCTAAATATATCAAAAAAAGTTTCAAAAACTGTTGGCATTCTTTCTAAGATCAGATATTATGTACCCCGCCCTGCCCTGGTGACTCTCTATTACTCCCTCATCTATCCATATCTCAACTATGGTATTTGTGCTGGGGTTCTACTACCAAAATCATTTACGTCCTCTAATTACTCAACACAAAGCTGCTATTAGGACAATATCCAACTCTGGCCCCAGACATCACTCGGTACCCCTACTCAAATCTCTCAATATGTTAGATATTAAGTCACTGCACATTCTCTCATGTGTATTATACATATATAAAAACGGAACTGTAATGCCAATCCTGACCTCAAAAGCTTCATTGAAAGCTGTAACAGAACCCATGAGCACCACACCAGAAATAAATACAGTTTTGATATTCCAAGAGTACGACTTAATCAAAAGAAATGCTCTACAAATCAAGGGACCCAGAATGTGGAATGACCTTCCCAACCATGTTAAAGACTGTACCTCTCTCAACCAGTTTAAGATTAAAACTAAACACTACCTGATTAATTCCCTGTAACCTACCTTACCCCTCTATTGTCAACCCATGTATGTTTTTTTTTTTTTTTTTTTTTTTTATTCAACGCTGTTTGTCTACCTATGTATTTGTGCTGCTTTTCAGTCATGTTCCCCCCTTTTTTTATCTTTATTTGTATCTGTTCTCAATACATTTTATTCTTTTGCTCAATTAGTATTAAGTTTTAGATATTAATGTTTTCTTGCCCGAAACGCATTGCGTAATAGGGCTTTAGGCATTGTATGTACTAGCTCTATCTATAAATCCACTTATGTAAAATCACTTTATGTATGTACTTTCCTGAATANGGTACTCCCTTGTGACATTTCTCCAGTCTGATACATTGCCTCTGATCACAGCCCTCATTTTTCTATCAGTCAGAAATTTTTTCATCCATGTTAGAAGCGTACCTGTCACTCCTCCAATATTTTCCAGTTTCCAGAACAACCTCTAATGTGGAACTCTGTCGAAAGCCTTTTTTAGGTCCAGATAGATGCAGTCAACCCAACATCTCTTTCCTGTAATATCTCTGTTGCTCGATCATAGAAACTGAGTAAATTCGATACACGGATCTTCGGATCGAAAACCATACTGTCTGTCTGATATTATATCATTTCTATCCAGGTGTTCTACCCATCTAGATTTAATTATTTTTTCCAATATTTTGACTATTACACTTGTCAATGATACCGGTCTATAATTAAGGGGTCTTCCCTGCTTCCACTTTTGTAGATTGGAACTATGTTAGCCTTTTTCCACACATCAGCTACAACTCCTGTAAACAGGGATGCCTGAAAAATCAGTTGAAGAGGAATGCTGAGCTCAGGTGCACATTCTCTCAGAACCCATGGTGAAACTCCATCTGGACCAACTGCTTTGTTTTTATTTAGCTCCTTGAGCATTTTTTCCACTTCATCTCTAGACACCTCTATGTGCTCTATGTTGTTCTCTGGAATTCTTATTGTATCTGGTTCCCTAAAGATTTCATTTTGTACAAACACACTTTGGAACTTTTCATTTAATGTTTCACACATTTCCTTTTCATTTTCCGTGAATCTATTTCCCATTTTCAACCTCTGAATATTATCGTTTACCTGCAATTTGTTGTTTATGAATTAATAGAATAGACCTGGTTCTGTTCTACATTTGTCTGCAATCCCTTTTTCAAAATTTCTCTCTGCCTCTCTCCTCACTGCCGTGTAGTTGTTTCTCGCATCTTTGTATCGCTGGTATGTTTGGGGGTTTGGCCTCTCCCTGTATTGATTCCATTTTTGTGTCTTTTGGTCTCTGGCCTTCTCGCACTTTCTGTTGAACCAATCCTGTTTCCTAGTTCTGCTTCTCTGTTTTGGTATAAATTTTTTTGTGCCTTTATCATATATTTCACAAAACTTGACATACATCTCATTCACTTTCTGCCTAGCAACAAGTTTGTCCAATTATACTCACTAAAAAATTTTCTAAGGTTGCCATAATGTCCTCTCCTAAAGTCAGGTTTTTCAATTGCATCGACCGTCATATTTTCCTCCAGATTATAACGCATTGCATACTTTATTCCCAAAAAGACATGGGCACTTTTACCCAAGGGAGGAAGGTACTGAATGTCAAATATTTCTTCCTCCTTCCTGGTAAATATCAAATCTAGCATGGAGGGAACGTCCCCTTCCCTCATCCTCGTAGCTTGTTTAACATGTTGATACAAGAATGTTTCCAGGATGAGGTCTACAAATTTACAGTACCTGAATCGGAAGGGGCATTCCCCGAAACCACCCGAGCTAAACCCCACCTCAACCCGGAACACCTAAGATGTTTGGAGCCAGCAACATGGGGGGAAAGAGCAGGGCAAACCATGCCCACTTTGGAAGGAAGCAGAGAGGGGCAGACAAAACCAAAATTGATGCAATTAACGCCCCCAGATCTTAGTCCTTAACCCTAGCAGGGCAGCTCCTAGGCTTTCAACCAGACTCGTTGCAACAAAGAATATCTAGCATGCAACACAGCCACCGCCTGACGCCTAAGATTTTCAGGCAAAGAATTGGTTAACTGGAGCACGAGTGGAGAACAAATCCCGCATGACTCCGGGTTGAAGGTGTCTCCGACCCAACAGGCAGCATGACAGGCAGCACAGATGGTCGTCACCCTGAGATGGGCAAACTAGCAAACAACCGAAACCTGTAAACAACCTGCCAGGAAACAACCTGTCTGCCCGAAACGCTGCGCGTACCAGTGGCTTTACAAGAATGTAATTACTATGCTATGTATCCTCACAATCCCAATGTACCTTCTTGAATATATAAATAAATAAATATATTAATAAATAAATAAATAAATAACCTTCAAACAAGGCAAAGAGAGGATTCAGAAGACATGTTCATTGTCACCCCGAGCCCTAAGAGGTTTTTCCAGGGGCCCACAGGGGGAGGATAATTCCTATGTGGGAACACAGGCACTGGGCTAGCTAAGCCAGTTGAACCCTGTCTAATACCAGTCAAACTGACTACCAATAGGCGCCACGAACCCTTGAGGGCACCAGAGGAAGACTACCAAACACAACCAAGGCGAACCTAATTGGAAGCTAGGCAGCCCTCCTCCAGAAGGGCTAGAATAGAAGCAAAACCCCAAAATCCCACAAACAAACATCTGGCAGTCAGAGAGAGACACAGCCCTAACATGTGTGCAGGCTGCGCTGACCACAGTGTGTCCCACCCAGCAACAATCACCCCCTACCCAGGGGTAGACGGAAATTCCCACGACCCCTGCCCAACCCCAAGGGCGAGGCCAACGGCCAGACACAGAGTCCCCAACGGGAATGAGTCCCAAATGCCCTAGGAAAGAGAACCCTGAATGTGCAAGGGTAGTACAGGGGTACCTCGGTTTAAGAGTTTAATCCATTCCTGGAGATAGCTCGTAATCCGAAAACTCGTAAACAGAAGCTAATTTCCCCATAAGAAATAACGGGAAATGAATTAATCCATTCCTGACTAGGGGAGTCCCCTTCCATTATAACATCAGGCAGTGAGGACCTCTCTGGAGTGCATTCTCTGGCATGTTTTGCCTGCATACCACTAGGTCCTGGTTCTGGCTCATTGCTCGATTTTCTCACAACAAAGCGGTCCATTGATGATTGTTTTCCCTTCTTTGCAAGATGTTTCTGTAGTGAGGCATCACATTGTCATTGAAAAGATTAATGCAACGGCCTACTACAGCTTTCTCTGGGCGAGTCGTTTCAATAAAATTTTGCATTTCTTCCCACATCTGACACTACATCTTAATGGTTGCGGAAGGGACATTTGCTGCTGCCTCATCCTTCTCCACTGGAGAAACATCCTCAGCTGGGTCTTCTTGCTGTTCCTTTTGAAGGGCTTGGAGTTCTTTGGTGGTCAGTTCTTCGTTGTCTTCCTCCACCAACTCCTCCACATCATCACCATCCAATTCCAAGCCCATTTGCCGGCCCAGAGTAACAATTTCCTCAATAATAGGCGCATCATTTACTGGCTCAAACCCCTCAAAGTCTAATTCTCTCACATTCAGGCCACAATTTTCTCCAGCCAGAGATCAGGGTTCTTTGAGTCACTTCTTGCCAGGCTTTGTCAACGAGTTTTAAAGCACTACAAATGTTAAAATGGTGTTTCCAGAACTCTTTGAGGGTGAGTCTTGTGGCTTCAGTCACTTCAAAACATTTCCGGAAAAGTGCCCTTTCATAGTTTCTTAAAATTCACTATGATTTTCAGGTCCATAGGCTGAATCAGAGGAGTGGTGTTAGGAGGAATGAACTTTACTGTGAGAAAATTACTGTATCTGTGTATCAATTCATCTTCCAAGCCTGGAGGATGAGCAGGAGCATTGTCAAGGAGAAGCAGGGCCTTGAGTGACAAATGTTTCTCTTGCAGATATTTTTCTATGGCAGGACACACCACTTCATTCACCCACTCCAAAAAAAAATCCTAGTCACCCATGTCTTATTATTAGCCCTCCACATCACACACATTTGGTTTTTCTGCACTTTATACTGTTTGAAAAACCCTTGGATTTTCAGAATGATACACTAGCAAGGGTTTAATTTTCAAATCGCCACTCGCATTTCAACACAGCACAAGCATAAACCTATCTTTCATAGGCTTGTGTCCAGGCAATGATTTTTCCTCCTTGGTAATGTATGTCCTCTTAGGCAATCTTTTCCAGAACATTCCTGTTTCATCACAATTAAACACTTGCTGCGGTAGGTATCCCTCAGCCTCTGCAAACTCATTAAATTCTTCAATAAATCTTTCAGCCGCTGGTTTGTCTGAGGTGGCAGCCTCCCCATGCCTCACAACACTATGAATACCACTTCTTTTACTAAATGTGTCAAACCATCCCCTGCTTGCCTTAAAGTCTATCGTATTTGCACTCGTTCCAGGGGTTTTCTTTACAAGGTCTTCGTGCAATACCCTGGCTTTCTCACAAATGATGGCCTCTGAAACACTATCACCCACTAACTCCTTGTCGTGTATCCAAATTAATAATAACTTTTCCACTTCTTCAAGTATTTGTGGTCTTTGTTTCATGATTGTTCTTATGCCTTTTGCCACTTTAGCAGTCATAATGTTCTTTTTCTTGGCAAGTATAGTGCATATCGTTGACGTGGCTTTGTTGTACTGCCTACAAAGTTCAACAACACGTGTACCATTTTCATGCTTCCGAATTATCTCTTGTTTTTCCTCTATTGTCATCCTCACATACGATTTCTTGCCTTGATCTTTACCACTGGCTTTCTTGGGATCCATGGTGAGATATATAATAACTTTTATAGTCAAATGGCCAAAAGTCCAACAAAACACTGTAAATCCTGGTGAAGAATTCAGGTGGGATAGTCACTGGGCACGAGGCACTAGTAAACTGAGGGGCGATCGCCGTGCCACCATGTGCTAGGTCGGCCTGTACACGTATCAACACCCTCGTCTTCCGAGGCAACGCTCATATTCCGATGTAAATTTTCCGAGCAAATCCTTCTCGTATACAGGGACACTCGTATTTCGAGGTACCACTGTACTTAAAGGGCATCTAGGGAAGTGAGCCTAGATGAGCACAGCCACACAGGAAAACGAGGCCAGAGATAAAGTGTGCCCCCATGCACATAAGTCAATGAACTAGTGGGGGAAGCGGCTGGGGGGGGGGCAATAACGAGCGGGTGCCATTGTTGGATGTCGATATGCTTGTTTGCTTGTTTTCTTTTGCGGAGAGTTCATTGGCTCTGTTCGGACATAGGTTGCAATTTTCACCAGTACTGTGTTATATTGTTTGTATTGTTTTGCCTACCTTTCTCGGTGCTTTCCCTAGTCGATGGCAGAAATGACATACTCTAAATGTATAGCACTCATGTGGCCATTGCTCCCTGCGCCTCTCTGAGGGGGCCAGGTTCTGGCTCCTGGTCCCTGGTACGCTCGAACTACCATAACTCACGTCCCCAAACTAATAACGCACATATATTAGTCTGGACAGCTTCAGGGAGCCAACAGGGCTCCCCACAGAAAAGTCTTAAAAATTGTTGGTACACTTTCTAAAATCAGATATTATGTTCCCAACTCTACTCTTCCCTCACTATACTACGAACTTATCTATCCCTATCTTACATATGGTACCTATGCATGGAGGTTCAACCACTGCAAACTACCTCAAGCCCATCATCACCCAGCAAAAATCTGCTATCATAACAATAACAAACTCTGTTTTCAGACAACACACAGCCCCCTCTGTTTAAATCCCTAACATGCTAAATATAAACTCACTCCACACATTTCTAATGAATTAAAAGCTATCCAATCTATGCCTTATTCAAAGGTAAAACCAAAAAACCAGCGTTGAATGTAATGAAAAGCCATTTTCTGGGTGAGTCCCAGAGGCTCCCCAGAGCTATCAAGGCTGATAGGGATAGTCCTAACTTTTGGCATCAGTTGATGTGGGTGGAGTTCTAGGCCTACCGGTAACCACAGCCAGAACCTGGCCGCCTCAGAGAAGCACTGGGAGCAATGGCCTATACAAATGCATATGTCATTTTGGAGCATTCTATATCTGCCATCCATCAGGACAGGCACTCAGAAAGGTAAGCGCCTCAAAACAAACCCCTATTTTAGTAAAACCAATGAAAATAACGAGACAAATGGATAGAACTCCCCCAAGGAAAATGAGCAAACAAGCATGACATCACACGAGCCACGCCGCACGTCTATGCAGCTCCCTCTTCCCCGGGAGGATGATGGGGGAGCCCCCCGACCTTCGCGCTGGTGATCCACACCTTCAGTTCCAAGGCTGGATATCAAAATAAGCGAAAACCGCCGACCAGAGGGAGTGTGGGTTGCCGGGGAGTGTCCGGGACTCACCCAGAAAATGGCATTTCATTACATTCAACGCTGCTTTCCTGAGGGGGGGGGGGAGGCCCCTATGGCTTCCCAGAGCTACTTCACCAAAGAATAAGGAAAAAAGGGGACTTAACTAGGAAGCGGTCGGTGCCCACACCTCAACTCGAAGCTGAGACAGGCTGCAGCCGCCAACCTAAAGTGACACAGGCCCGACTACGCTCAGGAACGTTCGCGAGGTAGCTTGCAGCCAGGACCCTGTTTAACCGCCAAAAACCCTATGCCCGAATGTCAGCCCAGGACATGTTCCCAAAAATGGCAGCAAGAGCAGCGAACTGACAAATGTCATGGGCACGGGGATAGACCGCAGGCTGGCTAGACCTAATAACCCTGCAGACGACTCGTCAACCCATACCTGCGAACAGGGAAGAAGGGAAACCGGATCAACCAAAGCATGTCCCCAGACACAGAAGCAGTGGCGCGCAAATAATGGTGGAAGGCCGCAACTAGACACAAAACATGATGCACCCTTGACCAACCAAGCATCAACAACCTAAGGACCCCTCCGGAAAGCAGCAGTCTCATTCTTCGCCGAAACAAAGAACAGCTGCAGACAAACAAACCTACCACGGGACCAAAAGAGCAGAAGCCTCTGCCAATCTTGTTGGCATTGGCCCAGAGGCCAATGCCAACAAGAAAAGAGCCTTTGAAAAACAATCCTGAACCGAAGGGGCCACAACAAAC
>WNGS01009505.1:44552-72622 GCA_020271785.1 Procambarus virginalis
CAGCACCCACATCAACACATAACTAAGAAAGTCTCTAAGACAGTTGGTATAACTCTCCAAAATCAGATATTATGTTCCTAAACTCTGCTCCTCCTCTCTCTCTAATTATGCTCTAATCCTACCCCTATCTTAATTATGGTATCTGTGCATGGGGGTCCACCACTGCAAACCAAACCACCCTTAAAGCCCATCATCACCACACCCAGCAAAAATCCTGTCTATCAGAATAATAACTAACTCTGCTTTGCTTTCAGACAACACTCAGCTCCCTTGTTTAATTCTCTAAACTTGCTAAATATTAACTCCCTCCATCCATTCTCTTGTGTCAACTACATCTACACACCCCTGTTTCTTAAATGCAAACCAGGCTCTGAAACTCTCTCTGGACAGATTTAATAGGACCCATTATCACCACACCAGAAATAAATATCTCTTTTGATATCCCCAGGGTCAAACTTAATCTGTGTAAACACTCTATGCAAATTTAAGGACCTAGTCTATGGAACTCACTCCCTAGTGAATTGAAAAACTGTAAAACTTTTGGCCTTATTTAAAAACAAAACCAAAAAGTATTTAATTTCATCTTCTTAGTTTCCTACACTGAAGCTTTATTTTTTGCTCTGTTCCTAGTGTTACACAATCTCCGAATTCCTTATGTATTTTAAAACCACAACAACCTTATCATTGTGTTTATTGCTGTCCTTCCTTTATGTGCTTGCCATTTGCTGTATTGTGCCGACCTAATTTTGTCAACAAAACTAACCATTCAACAGCTTTCATTGCAATCAATCTGAGCTACCTAAGTGCTTTAGTATACTGTACCTACAATTTTCTCTCATCTTTTTTTTTTCTTTTCTTTCTTTTGCCATGTAACTGTTATCACTTCTTTTGTATAATTTTTGCTAGTATTTACCTACTAAAAATTTTTTGATTAAGGACCTTGCCGAAACGCTGCGCGTACTAGTGACATTACAAGATTGTACGTACCATATTATATATTCTGTCACATTCCCAATGTACCTTCCTGTATATGAATAAATACATAAATATAAACATTTAGTGGGGTGAAACACGGAACATGGAAAACGGGGTATAGATTTGTAAGAAGTAGAAGTCGGGTCCCAATAGAACTGCAGAAGGCCTATTGGCCCATATTTCTTGATGTTTCTATATTTGGAGCTGAGTCTTGAAGTCGGTAGAATACAGTTGTACGTTACATGGGCTGTTTGATTGTGCTGGTTTGAACTTCTTGATGTGTAGTGCCTCGCAGTTCTTGATGTGTAGTGCCGCCTGTTGTCACTGTATCTATCGATGATTTCTGTGTTGTTTGTTAAGATTTTCTCTGGTGATGGTTGGTTGTGGGAAGAGAGTATATGTTCCTTAATGGAGCCCTGATGCTTATGCATTGTTAAACGCCTGGAAAGAGATGTTGTTGTCTTGCCTATATACTGAGGTTGTTTAGGGCTTACAGTCCCCAAGAGGACATTTGAAGGCATAGACGACGTTTGTCTCTTTCAAAGCGTTTCGCTTTGGTGTCTGAGGAGTTTCTCATGAGTAGGTTGGCAGTTTTCTTGGTTTTAAGTAAAATCGTTAGTTGTATCTTCTGATTTTTGTCTGTAGGGATAACAGGTCTATTAACAATATCTTTCAGGACCCTTTCCTCCGTTTTATGAGCTGTGGAGAAGAAGTTCCTGTAAATAGTCTAATAGGGGTATAGGTGTTGTATTAGTTGTCTCTTCAGAGGTTGCATGGGGTTTTACTTTCCTTCTTATGATGTCTTCAATGAAACCATTGAATAAGCCGTTGTTGACTAGGACCACCTGCCTTACCCTACAGAGTTCTTCGTCGACTTGCTTCCATTCTGAGCTGTGGCTGAGAGCAACGGTCGACATAAGCGTTAACAACACTCCTCTTGTAACTATCTGGGCAGTCACTGTTGGCATTTAGGCACAATCCTATGTTGGTTCCTTAGTGTAGACTGCAGTGTGGAAACCTCCTTCCTTTCCATGACTGTTACATCTAGAAGGGCAGCTTCCCATCCTTCTCCATCTCATAAGTGAAACGTAACACAGAATTCTGCTCAAACACATCTTTCAGCTCCTGCAGATGTCTGACATCAGGTACCTATGTAAAATGTCGTCAACATACCTGCAGTATATGGCCGGAATCAAGTTCAAGTCGACTAAGACTTTTTCCTCGATAGGACCCATGTAGAAGTTTGCAAAACAGGACGCCTATTGGAGAACCCATAGCGACCCCATCTACTTGCTTATACATGTGCCCATCCGGGCTCAAGAAGGGTGCCTCCTTAGTACAAGCTTGGAGTAGTTTCCTCAGGATATTTTCTGGCAAGTCAAGGGGAGTACAGGCCGGGTCTCAATACACTTGGTCCAATATCACCCGATTGTTTCATCCACAGGTACGTTGGTGAACAGTGATTCTACGTCCAACGAGGCTCTTATCCCTGTGGCCCGTGTTCCCCGTAGTAAGTCGCCAATCTAGTAGTAAGTCGTAGTATCGCCAATATACGTCATCCTTAAGAAAGATGAATATCTGGCAAAAATGACCCACATACTCTCTGACCAAACTAAATTCCAAAGGGTAACGAAGGACCCTACCGCCGCAATGAAAACAAAGGTCAACAAGTTGATTGAAACTGTGAATGCCAGAAATCTGGACTCCACCTGCCAAAGATTATTGAGAATATAAACCTGTATATGCGTATGGAAACGTCAAGACGCATAAGCCTGGAAACCCACTTCGGCCAATTATCAGCCGATACCCACACCAAAGTACAGACTGGCGAAACGACTCTATGGCTTACTGACTCCTTATGTCCCGTGCACTTCAAGCTGAAATCCCCCGAAGGAATCTGTGACTTACTTCGGGGAACCCGGGCCACAGGGATAAGAGCCTCGTTGGACGTAGAAATCACTGTTTCACAACGTACCTGTGGATGAAACACTCAGGATGATATTGGACCGAGTGGATCGAGACCCGTCCTGTACTCCCCTTGACGTGCCAGAAAATATCCTGAGGAAACTACTCCAAGCTTGTACTAAGGAGGCAACCCTTCTTGAGCCCGGATGGGCACATGTATAAGCAAGTAGATGGGGTCGACACGGGTTCTCCCCTAGCCGGGTCCCTGGTGTTTGCAAACTTCTACATGGGTACTATCGAGGAAAAAGTCTTAGTCGACTTGAACTTGATTCCGGCCATATACTGCAGGTATGGTGACGACCATTTTTACACAGGTACCTGATGTCAGACATCTGCAGGAGCTGAAAGATGTGTTTGAGCAGAATTCTGTGTTACGTTTCACTTAACGAGATGGAGAAGGATGGGAAGCTGCCCTTTCTAGATGTACAGTCATGGAAAGGAGCGGAGGTTTCCACACTGCAGTCTACACTAAGGAAACAAACAAGATCGGATTGTGCCTAATGCCAACAGTGACTGCCCAGATAGGTACAAGAGTAAGTGTTGTTAACGCTTTATTTCGACCGTGCTCTCAGCCACAGCTCAGAATGGAAAGCAAGTCGACAGAAGGAACTCTGTAGGGTAAGGCAGGTGGTCCTAGTCAACAACGGCTTATTCAATGGTTTCATTGAAGACATCATAAGAAGGAAAGTAAAACGCCATGCAACCTCTGAAGAGACAACTATACAACACCTATACCCCCTATTAAGACTAGTTTTACAGGAACTTCTTCTCCACAGCTCATAAAACGGAGGAAAGGGTCCTGAAAGATATTGTTAATAGAAATGTTGTTATCCCTACAGACAAAAAATCAGAAGATACAACTAAGGAGTTACTATAAAACCAAGAAAACTGCCAACCTACTCATGAGAAACTCTCCACGACACAAGCAGAACGCTTTGAAGAAGAGACAAACGTCGTCTATGCCTTCAAATGTCCTCTTGGGGACTGTAAGCCCCAAAAAACTCAGTATATAGGCAAGACCAACAACATCTCTTTCCAGGCGTTTAACAATGCATAAGCAACAGGGCTCCATTAAGGAACATATACTCTCTTCCCACAACCAAACCATCACCAGAGAAATCTTAACAAACAACAAAGAATCATCGATAGATATATAAATAAATATATAACTGCTATTATTAAACGATGACCCCTGACTGTGATAAAAATGATCAGGATTGTGATAACAGCAGGAGTGTTGTAATAAATAGCGCTGTGGGAGGAGTGATGCTGAGGGATGGAGGGAGATAGCATCGTTTACTGACTGTGTGGTCATAGACAATTGTTACTGTCTGCATTCCACCATACCAGCTCAGTGGTTCTGTATGGTTGAACACAAATGTAGATACTTATATATAATGTGTGTATAAAGTGTAAGTAATAACAGCTAAAGGATTATGTTGGGAGGAGCCAATTTAGTGAGGAAGGTGGCGTCGTCTGCATGACTTGTCTGGCTATGTGTAGAGGGTGACCACTATGCTCTTTGGGCACCCTACAAGCTTAGGTGTATAGTTATAGTGCATACAACATTAGATACTTATATATAATGTGTGTATATAGTGTAATAAACACTGCAAACAGTATTGTTGGGGGAGAAATTTAGTAAGTGTGACCTTGAATGTGTGAGGAGGGCAGCCGCCAGCTGACTGCGTGTAGCAACGTCTCTTAATGCTTGAACTTACTATATCAGCTTAGTTGTACAGTTGTGGTTTGTACATTGTTGCAGTTGTACATTGTACTGCTGCACAATGACAGCCCCTTTCACTGTCCTGCGGGTGAAATTGCTGACCTGGAGAGCGTGCAGAGATCCGTTACTGCTAGAATCCACTCGGTAAAACATCTAAACTATTGGGACGACTAAAGAGCCTAAATCTGTATTCCCTTGAGCGCAGCGGGAGAGATGCATTAATAATTTACACGTGGAAAATATTAGAGGGGGCTGGTACCAAACCTGCAACACAGAAATAACATCACGTGAAACCAGAAGACATGGCAGAATGTGCAGAATACCCCGTTGAAAAGCAGAGGTGGCAACGGTACTCTGAGAGAGAACTCTATCAAACATCAGAGGCCCGAGACTGTTCAACACGCTTCCACTACACATAAGGGACATAACTGGCAAACCCTCGCAGTGTTCAAGAGAGAACTGGATAAGCACCTACCAAGGATACCTGATCAACAGGCTGTGACTCATACGTCAGGCTGCGTACAGCCGCGTCCTTCAGCCTGGTTGATCAGTCCAACACCAGGAGGCCTGGTCGATGACCGGGCCGCGGGGACGATAAGCCCCGTAAGCACATCAAGGTATCCTCAAGGTAGGTGGTGAACAAACATGTAGATACTTATACAGTGGAACCTCGATTAACGAGTGGCTCTATTAACGATTTTTTCCAGTAACGAGCAAGCCACGTGCAGCCAAATTTGTCTCTATTGACGGGCTCAGCCTCTATTAATGAGTGAAACCACATGGTGCTTCCTAGCGGTCCTCGCAGGTTCTCGCAAATTCTCGGACGCCACCGATGCCAGTTTGTTGTTTTATCTCACCAACAAGCATCCCACCGGATTTATTTGCTCTTTCTCTGTGGGTTTTTAGTGGTTTTGCGACTACAATTTGTAAACACGATGTCTCCAAAGAAGTTGCTTGCTAAAGATAGTGTTGTCAAGAGGAAGAAAGATACAATTCCTGTGGATTGGTGAAGAAGAAATGTATAGTGAAGCATGACTGATGTGGTGTCTGTGTGATGATCTCACAGGGATAATGGCAAGGTCCTCATCACATTTAGTCAGCATTAGTAAGGGACAGAGGAGGTGAAGGGAGGATGCTGCCTCTTCCACTGACATCACCCTGGTGAAGCAGTGACAACCCAGTGTGGGAACATGTTTAATGACAATTTGCTGTCTGTTTTAGGATGTTCCTAAAAAAAGACACAAATTGTCAATTAGTCTAATTATAAAAGTCTTTCCACAAAGTAAGAGAAAAGAAGAGACCAGTGAGTAGTGAACACAACCTGGTCCTTTGGGGTGAAAATCCCAAGAAGTGAGAGCCCGCCTGCCAGCAGGTGGATTCTCCTTCCACCATAACCCCTCTGCCTCTCATCCGCGACCGTATCCATCTCTCCTCAAGCCAGCAACGCTCTTCATAAGGTAAAGTAAACATTAAAAAGTGCAACAATAACGAGTTATAATTTCATGGCAGTATTATATTTACATTAAAAAAGTCATACAAGTATGGGATGTTTTTGGGAGTGGTAACGGATTAAATTTATTTCCTTTATTTTTAAATGGGGAAATTTGGTTCCAAGACAGTTTTCCAGGTAACGATCTCGGTGCGCCACGAGACGGATTAAACTCGTTAATAGTAGGTTCCCAGCTGTATAGGAACTTCTGTATTATATGAAAAAAATAAAAAAAAACAGGTATGGGGGTAGGAGAAAGTGGGCGAGTGGAGGGTTGTTGAGGTAGTGTACTGCAGTGGCTGGCTGTGTGTGGCGCTCACTCCGTCGTTGCTTTTCCGACTCAAAATCCAACTTAGTGGCGTTATGGTGAACAAACTTGCAGCATCTCTATATATAAAACTGTGGTATTGAGTGTAATAACACAAAACTATTTGTTTATTGCTTTTTATGAATCATATAATTGAATCACTAATATGCACACCATACTTTTTGAGAAAGCTATCGACTATCACCCCATTTATCTTATATAAATAGCATCACAAGTACACACTACCTTGAAATATATGTACTCTTCGTGCAAAAAATATAAACCAAATCAACGGACACTTGACAAATAGTTAATAATATCTTTGTGCAACTCCCATCTGTCAGCTCTGGTGACGCTGACCGGCTCTGACAAACGTCTGTCAATGCCCACTTTTTGCCAGACTTGTCAGCCTATTTGCCCAAAATATGTCACCTACGATTTTTTCCCTGTGCTCAGGGAACACAAATTAACATTTTAGAAGCCAAAATAATTTTTTAGAATTTTTTTTCCTGCGCACAGGGGTGTAAATCTCCTCAGGACCCCTTAACAGCTTTAAGGGTTAAACAACACAAGTATTTGTAAAGGGTCTACAGACTCTATGACTTAATCTTGCTACTTATAAACACCGCCTATCATAACTTGGACTGTGTTAAATATTGTCTCCCTTGTTGACTATTAACCATATTACGGGCTAGTCATGCCCGTGCCACCTTTTGTGTGGCTTAATCTTCATCAGTCTATTAATCATAACTTGATCTACAAGAACCATTGTAGGACACAACTGGAAAAGCCTGAAAAAGCAACTAATAGTACCTAAAATATACATAAACAACAGAGTATAATATACACATTGACAAAACAAATTGTAAAGAACCTACTCTAAGTGCATTGAGCTCCCTTCTAAGTTTGTAGAGCTTCTTGGGCTCTAAAGGTTGGAAGAGGTCTCTCTCATTCAGGTCCACTACTCCTTGCACGAACTCCAGAAGAGGTTGATCCTTATAAAATGCTGTGTGAGCAACTGAAAAAACAAATATTGATTAAAATAAGATAATTATTAAGTAACAAATGTACTTCTTGAAAATGATTTCTTGGATTAATCTAATATTTTAATAAATAGCCCAGAAATAAAGTAGAGTTATAACATTTTAGCCATATTATATAATAAACCTAGAGAACAGTTTTAAACAATAATTACCACTAATATCATTTTTCTATAATTTATAATGTAACACAGTATATGAAAATGCAATTAAATATTCATATAATGAAAGATCAGTTGTACAAATACCATCAATATTGAGCAACATAGACCCATCCTTCCAAGAGGCTGGCCTCATGGACCCAAAGAAGCCAATGACCCCTTGCTTAGCCACGCCAATAGGATATGGTGCTCCAAATTCTCCTCCCATGGGGTAGAAATTGCGTCGGCCCACGAGCTCGTACTTCAAAGCCCGGTAATGGCGAAACATCACCTCCATCATCTGAACTGAGGCGGCAGGAAGCACTTGGTGTTCGCCAGGGGTGTAGTTGAGTGCCTTCATGAGGTCATGAAGGTAACACTGGTGCTTCACTGTTATATACACTGTGAATGTTTGCTTCGCTCCATCTCGTCCTTCCATTTGCACCTGCAATTAAAATTATTTCAACTAATTATTTAAAAAATGTGACTCATGTATGTTACTTGATCAAGAAACAATACAGTATTTAATACAAATCCTTGTACTTTAAAATTGTAACGACTGTTTATCGTCCCAATTTATTGGAAAAAGCGCATTGGATGCAGAGCAAAAAATTAATGCTGAATTATTAACCCTCGGCGGCACTGCTATTACCTTAAATGGTGCAATACATACATATACGATGTGAGTAACTGTTACGAAATGGCGCACATCGTACATATACAACTGAGGTTGTAGCACACAAATTTAAAGAACCCGTGAGGGATACGGCAGCAATAGCAGCCAGCCCTGATTGTAAACAGACGCCATCTTAAAAAAACCAGCGTTGAATGTAATGAAACGCCATTTTCTGGGTGAGCGCCAGAGGCTCCCTGGAGCTTATCGGGCTAATGTATGTTATATTAGACCGGGACATTAGCTAAGGAGTTCAGACCTACCAGGGACCAGCGCCAGAACCTGGCCCCTTTAGAGGTTTCAGGGAGCAATGGCCCTGGAAACCCTTTTGTGGTGGGGTTTTCCTTATCTGCCATCGACCGGGGTTAGGCACCCAGAAAGGTAGGCATAACAAAACAAACCCCACATGGTAAAAAACTAAAACAAAAACCGAACAGAGAGGTAGAAACTCCCTACAATCACAAGGAAACAAACAAACATCACACTTTACTGTCGCGCCGATCGTCCGCGCAGCCCTCCCCGCCCCAAGAGGGGGAGGGGGAGCCCGGACCTACCGCGCCGGCTGCCAAGCTTCAGTTTGGAAGCTAAGCTTCAACCAACGCGAAAAAACCGCCGACCGGTGGGAGGGAGGGTTTCCAGGGAGCCTCCGGGGCTCACCCAGAAAATGGTGTTTCATTACATTCAACTGGTTTTCTGTGGGGAGCCCCTACGGCTCCCTGGAGCTTCATACCCAAAGAGAAAGAAAAGAAAGGGCTAACCCAGGAGGCAGCCGCCACAAACTCTGCAACGCGAAGCCGAGACAACAGGTTGCAACCTGCGACCCAAGGCAACAAGAACGCACAGGAGCAGACGCGCATAAAGAATGAGCGGCCAAGAACCTGTG
Source organism: Procambarus virginalis (assembly GCA_020271785.1). Taxonomy (NCBI): domain Eukaryota; kingdom Metazoa; phylum Arthropoda; class Malacostraca; order Decapoda; family Cambaridae; genus Procambarus; species Procambarus virginalis. The sequence continues at coordinate 53,751 of WNGS01009505.1, forward strand.
CGACCCTCAAATCCCTGCACCCGAAATGAACCATAGACGTCACCAAAACAGCAGCAAAAGCTGCAAACATCTGAACAGCACGAGTGCAAAGACAGACCGCAGGCTGGAAGACTGAAAAACTCTGCGGACGACCTGGGAGACCCGAGCCCTGAAAACAGGGAACAAGGGGAACCGGATCAACCACAGCTCATCCCCCAGACACGGTACGCAGGTAACGGCAAAAAGCACAATCGGGCAACACAGGACGCACCCCCGGCCAAACCAATCAAGCATCAATAACCCAAGAACCCCTCCGGAAAGCAGCCGTCTCGAATGTTGTCAGGACGGAGAAAGGCTGCACATGTACAAATCTACCACCTGTATTAAAAAGCAGAAACCTGAACCAAGGGGGTTACCACACACTCAAGAGAAGATAAGAAGGCACCCTGATCAAGGACCAGGATGGCTCAGGCGACGCATGAGCAGGCCGGAGGTGAAACAAAACATGAGAAAGCGTACGAAACGTCATACTGTCGCCAAGACGAAGCTCGCAGGTGGGACACCGTCAACAAAGCCACCTGAACACCACATAGATGGTGATACCTGCGGCAAAATACCAGACGCGAAGAGCCGAGGAGAGGGCTGAACCAGGCACGTACAGGACCGATTCGACCTGCCGAAAGAGGCAGAGCCGCGGGAAAACGCCCAAGATTCGGGCACGTATCAAGCAGCGTCTGAAAATAAAGCTGGGCCGGCCACCAAGGAACCACAAGGACTGCTCTCGTGGGAATGGGCTGCAACGAAGCCAGAACCCGAAGCAACAGCTGGACCGGGAGAAGAGGAACAGGTACCCCCACCTCGACCAGTCCAGCCGAAAAAGCATCCAACGTGAACGCCTCGCAGGTGGGTAAGGGCGCCACATAAAATGGGAGATGCCTAGACCACGCCGACTCGAAGACGTCCATGCCCAGGAGTCCAGATGTCCGACTGAGCCAACAAAACGAGTCGGCGACGATTGGCCAATCCGTGAACAGAGGAATGAACCAAGACAGCTGTCCGCCAGGACGCAGGACATAACCCGGACATGAACCTCATGGTTAGCCAAACCCCGAGAATCCAGCAAACGAGCCACTACGGAACCAACCCCAAAGGTCAACACCTAACAGAAACCCTGTGGTTCTGGCAAGAACAGTCCGAACGAAGCTCAATAGTAGAGCACGGAGTGACACAAACCCTCCGAAGCGCAAACCAGACAGCCACGAACTCCCGAACCGTGCTGTGAGCCCGACGGACGGACACACTCCACCATCCCCGGCCGACCTGGTGAGCACTGGTCACAAAGCCCCAGCCGAGAGATGACCCGTCCGTGAACACGTCAAGCGAAGGCTCGAGGAGGTGCCAAGGCACGGAATCCCGAAAACTCCAATGAGGAAGCTGGTGACGCAGCACCAACACAAGATCCCCGGAGGAACGAACCCAACGAATGCAAGAGGCGGAAGGGGAGTCTCCGAAGAAACCAAACAGACGCCGAAGCTAAACCCGACCCCGCGGGCAGACCAGCACGTAGAAGTTCAGACTCCCACACAACTGCTCAAGCAACTGCTGAGCAACCCGGGACCCCCTCATGTACAGCCAAAGGCGAGACCACAGTCGCAGTAACACTTCTGGAGGGAAAGACAATGAGTGGCCCAATAGCCCTAAACAAGGCCCAGGTCCGAACCTGGGACTGAAACAGATGGAATGGCCTCAAGGAAACCAAACCCGGCGATCTGGAAAGAACCACACCCCTGGCGAGCAGACAAGCGGACTGAATGGGAGCCCACACCAGCCAGTCGTCGAGGTAGGCCAGACACCGATTCTCAAGCAGACTCAGACAGGGCACTAAGATCCGGTAAAGATGCAAAAAATACACCAAGTGCCAATTACAAAATAGGGAAGGCAACAAAAGCGGCAAGCCTGAAGCCCCACCACCAACTGTGCCAGTCCCAAAAAACTGGAGAGGAACGTGCCAAGAAGTGACCTGGAGGTCCAGGGCCATCATCCAGGCACCCGGCCCCAACAGAAGCCAGACAGGAGACAACAGTTCTCCGAGGAGGGCATAGAATCCAGGGGGCAGACTGAAGAAGTCCAGAAGAAAAGCAGATGCGAAAGGCCCATGACTGCAAAGAGTAGACGGGAACCCCAGAAGGATGGGGCGGATCGACCATGTCCAACGCACCCACTAAGATGACATGACGAAGCGCAGGGGAAGAAGCCCACCCCGCCAGCTCTGAACCCCCCCAAAGGGGGAGAAGCCGTCCACCGACGCCACCAGAGGCCGGAAGACAACTAAAAGCGCCCACCAACAGCGGGACCATGCGAGAGTCAACAGAGCAAGCTGCTCCCCCAGCGCCCCGTCAACAGAGAAGGAACAAAGCCCCTTCTGAAAGAAACAGTACACACACACATATACACACATTACGTATATACACATACATATACATATACACATACACACAAGGTATGTTACACACACGTGTGTATACACATGTGCACACACACACAGCGTACACATGTACATGCGTACACACACACATACACTTTAAAAGAAAAGTACAAATCGCCGACCAGTGGGCAGAGAGCACCACGCCAGCCAGGCAAAGAAGGCACAAAACTGCATCAAAAGGCCCACCTCGACAACAAAACCTCAAAGTCCCAGCATGACCACAACATGTGCCAAGACCCAAAAAGATCAGTCTGCAAGCCAGGAAGACCCCGGAACTCCAGAAGGCAGAACCGGGTCACACACGAGGAAACAAAGCCCCCTGAACCCACAAAGGGGGCCCAAGAGGAAGAAACTCCGGAACGAAACCAAAGAACCCAAAGGAACCCAGAATCGAACCAGATGGAGCCCAAACCACATTTGCCAGCGGAAAACACCACAGAAAGGCAAAGCACAGCCCCCAGACAGAACCCCCAGGGAAACGGTCATAACAGACCGAAAACCGAGGGACAAGGTGTGGGAGCAAGCATAACAGCCAGGGACACTGAGCCCAAACCCAAGGGCCCAGACCCAAAACAGACAAAAACGGAAACCCGGTGTAAAATCAACACCCAAACGTTGCCAGAGGAACAGGAAACGGGCAGAAAACACCAGAAAAGCAAAGAAACGACAACACGAGAATAAAAACCCCTGAAAAAAGGTGAAAACTCGCCCAAGAAGCTCGCTCACACACCCAGGCTCATATAAACAAACCGCAACGCCGCCCTGGTGGCCAAGCCGGGAAACCGGCAGACGAAAATAGCCGCCAGACAGAGGGCTGTGACCGACGATAAAGATACGAAAACACTCCAGCAAAAGTGGGAAGCAAGCAGACTGGATGGGCAAAAAACTCCGCCCAAAAGCAGAAAACCCAGGCAGGGGCGAACCGCCCCAGAACTGCTAGCAGGCATCCCCCACACCCTGGGAACCAGCAACAAAGGCCCCGGGGCAGAGCCGTCCTCCAAGCCCTTCGCCCTTAACCCTTAACATGCTCGGGGTCGAATATCCTACCATCTGCACAGGTGCATGTCATTTTGAAAAAAAAAAAAATTATTTTTTCTTCCTAACCTGTTAATTTGTGTTCACTGATCACGGGAAAAATAATAAAAAAATCGTAAGTGCCATATATTGCCCACTATAGGGCGGGGAAGTCTGGCAAATTATAGGCGCTGACTCAGCATGCGTCCCAGGCGGTCTGTTGCTCGCCAGCTGTCAGGCCAGAGTTGCCACAAAGAGATAATTACCTAATTATTTCAATGTCTCTGATTGATTTTTCATAGTTTTTTTGCTGTAATATTATTCAATAGTGTGTAGTTTGATATATTTATATAATAAAATGAGTGAATCATTGCTGTACTCAAAAATATGGTGTGCATATTGTTGATTCAGTTATGTTCATCAATCAGTGAACAAATACTTTGTCGGTTATTACACTATAAGCACAGGTTATATATAAGTATCTGCATGTTTTGTTCACTATAACGAACCACTAAGTAGCTATTATGAGTCAAAAAGTAACGAGGAGTGACCGCCGTGTACCAGCCAGCCACTCCCGCCCTCCCTCCAGTCATCTGACTCGCCCACATTCTCCTCCCACAATACTGTTTTTGCTATAATTCACTATATACAGACGTTATATATAAGTATCTACATGTTTTGTTCACCATAACTGTACATCTAAGCTTGTATGGTGAGTAAAGGCACAAAGACATAGGACCTAACACAGTCAGCTGATGGCTGCCTCCCTCAAGGCCAGACGCACTAATATTTCTCCTCCAACAATACTGTGTGGTGTTATTACGCTATATACACACATTATAAATAAATATCTACCTGTTTTATTCACCATACTTGTACAAATAAACTGGTATGGTGCCCAAAGACCATCGTGGTAACCAGTAAACAACACCGTCGTCTGCACGGTGGCGTCGTGCAGACGACGCCACCGCCCTCACCAAAATGGCGGCTCCAAACCTTCTCTTGCTGTTTATACCCTCTATACACACGTTATATATAAGTATCTACATTTGTGTTCACTATAGCGAACCACTAAGCTGGTATGCTGAGTGCAGTCAATAAAAGGTGGCCACACACAGTCAGAAAACATCGCCACCACCCTCCCTCCCACAGCATTACTCCTCCCTCCATGGCGCACAGCGCTAAATATCATCGCAATCCTGCTATTATCAGAACCCTGGTCAGTTTTATCACAGTCAGGGGTCTTCTGTAATAATATCATCGCTACATAATAGCATGAACAAGTATATTTTGGCATTTTTAGGCGATGCTGTGGTCACAAGCTGAACAGCAGTGCTGTTAGCTCATGCTGCGTGCGTCAGGCTTGGTTGCTCACTCAATACTGAGGCCAATAACACCCGGGAGTTTGGCCCACGATTTTTTTTAAAAATGGCGTCTGTTTACAAGAGCCCTGATGAAGGTGTGGTGAACCCCGTGTATCCGCGGGCCGTTTAAATCTTGCGTAGTACTCCAACACATCATATGACGTGATGCGCAGTTGACTGGAACAACGCCCAGCACGTCATATGACGTGATGCACACTTTAAGGGTTAAAGAAAAGCAAGAGTCCATGGGAAAGGCAACAAGAAAGGGCCGCTGGTAAGACCCAGAAGCCTTGGCAGGAGGAACAGGCTCGAAATCCTCCGTCCCCCAACTTGAACGGGGCAGCCCCCGAAAACTGCCCGAGTCTCGGCCCCAACTAAACCCCGCCCCGACCCGAAACCCACAGACGGTCCGGAGCTGGGAACAGGGAGGGAAAGGGGCAAACAGCACCTAATTAAAACGGGGCGGCCTCGGGGCATCCGAGTGGGAAACCAAACCTAGCATGTTGCAGCAACCTAACCTAGCTTGCAACACGGACGCCGCCTGTACTCTGAACAGTAATAACATCAGGAGAGTACTGGATAACAAGCAGAGAATCTCTCGCAAGGCTCCGGTTCAAGGTGTCAGTGACCCAACAGGCAGCATAACGGAGGTAAAAGTGGCGACTGTCACCCAGAGACATGGGCACAGCAACCAACGATCCCGTACAAGACTGGTTGGAACCCGGAAGACACATTCAATAGTCCCCCGAGCCCAGACATGGGGGTTTCCAGGGCCCGTAGGCTGACTGCTACAGGAAGCCCAGGCAAGGTGTTGCTAACCGGTTAAGAAACCCAAACATAACAAGAGGGTAGAGGATAGCACTGAAAACCCCTGCGACGTGTACAATCACGGGGGCCTAGCAGAGGGCCGCCAAACACTACCAGTGGAACTATAGCCACACTAGGCAGACCCCCACCAGGCATGAAAATAAAAACAAAAGAAAAACCCCGCAAAAGTACACCGTCTCCAGAGGCAACAGGAACCAGTGGCCACTTAGGTGGCAGGCTGTGCAACACCTTGACGCCCTAACCAGCACAATACCAATTCCTACCCAGGACCAAATAAGGGCCCCCAGCCCCAGATGGCCCCAAGGGCGAGGCAAATGCCGAGCAGCAAGAACCTCTACGGGAATGGTTCCCGAACGCCCCAGGGAAGATAACCCTGTTACGCAAGGGCAGTACTCACAGGGCGCTTAGGGAAGTCAGCCACTAAGCACATGCAGCCCCGGCACTGATGAGGTACTCCTGGCCACCGCACAACACAACACAAAGCAGTGAACGCCACACAAGGCAAACACCGCCTAGGAAACTCAGGCCAGAGAAGCGTCTATCCCGGTTGACATTAGGTTACGAACTGAAGCTTGGCAGCCGGCGCGGTAGGTCCGGGGCTCCCCCCTCCCCCTCTCTCGGGGCGGGCAGGGCTGCGCAGACGATAGCGGCGCGGCAGTAACGTGTGATGTTTGCTTGTTTGCTTGTTTCCTTGTGATTGTAGGGAGTTTCTACCTCTCTGTTCGGTTTTGTTTTAGTTTTTTACCATGTGGGGTTTGTTTTGTTATGCCTACCTTTCTGGGTGCCTAACCCCGGTCGATGGCAGATAAGGAAAACCCCAACCACAAAGGGGGTTTTCCAGGGCCATTGCACCCTGAAACCTCTCTGAAGGGGCCAGGTTCTGGTGCTGGTCCCTGGTAGGTCTGAACTCCTTAGCTAATGTCCCGGTCTAATATAACATACATTAGCCCGATAAGCTCCAGGGAGCCGTAGGGGCTCCCCACAGAAAATCCAACGTAGGCCGACATTGTCTTCAAACCTCAGTTAGCAGGCACACATCATGGCGAGCGCATCAACGTCCCAGCAACAGATCCTGCTCATCGCAGTGTACATCACAAGGTTTGACTGAGGAGGAAATTAATCAGGAATTGCTCAACGAGGGTGATGAACCTGATATTGACGACTCCGACATTGCTCAGGACTACACACAGCCCTCAGATGTTGATACGATAGATGATGAGCGTGAACATGCGGGTGTCACGAGGGCTAGGGCTAGGTCTAGCTCCTTACCCATGCCTCGTCATCCAGAATCAACACAACTTTTTGCCAAACCACATAGTTTATGTGTTGCTTTGCCAGATTATGATGAATTGTGCGATGAGTCTGAGGCATGCAAATCATTTTCTGGTTTTAGTGATTTACAATCAGAGGAGAGTTTCACCACGTCTGTCGCTAGTGCCAGTGGTGTTGTTGCCAAGCGACATTTTGTTGTGTCAGCAGCATCTGGCCCAGCCAAGCACCACCTCATGGCACCACATGGGGACACTGATGAACAAAGCTCCTCAATGTCAAGGAATTTTCCCTAATCGTCTCTTACAGCACCTACTGTTGGTAGATGGGTTTCAACTCCTGGTACACAGACTCATCACCTTGGTGCTGCTGTTGCCTCTCGGAGGACTCCAGGGGTATTTGTGTGGAGTGATGGGGAAGATTTTATTCCAGAAATTCCCACCTTTGACAATACAGATGTTGGGATTACAGACCTTTTCCCTGATACAGTTGACGATATGTGTGTAATGAACTACTTTACAGCATATTTTGATCAGCCGCTCATGGAACATATTGTTCTCGGGGAAACGAATAAATATGCGGCTGATCTCATTGGTCAAGAGTTATCAGATTTTTCATGATTACAGTGTTGGAAAGATACGACTGTAGGTGAAATGTACGTAATTTGGCAGTGTGTATGTTGATGAAACATTATGTCATACATGTAGTAAACCATTATTGGAGCAAAGACCAGACTGTTCCAACACCATTGTTCGGAAAATAAATGTCTTGAGACAGATTTGTGATACTCCGTAGGTGTCTTCATTTTACAAGTAATGAAGACAAGACACAGGATGATAGGCTTTGGAGGGTGAGGCACGTCCTGAATGAATTGTTGGAAAGTTCAGAGATTTCTCTGTACCAGCTCAGAAGCTGGTGATTGATGAATGCCTTGTGCTTTTCAAAGGACGTGCTGCCTTCAAGCAGTATATTCCCTCCAAATGCCACAGATTTGAATTGAAATTCTTTATACTCTGTGACTGTGAAACAGGAATTGTGTTACACATGATAATTTATACAGGTACACAGGCGATGAGTCACAATAACGTGGCTGAAGTATGTTGACCAGACCACACACTAAAAGTTGAAGGGACGACGATGTTTCGGTCCGTCCTGGACCATTCTGGACATAAGCGACTTGAGAATGGTCCAGGACGGACCGAAACGTCGTCGTCCCTTCAACTTCTAGTGTGGTCTGGTCAATATACAGGTACAAATGTATACATTCCTGCTAATGACATACATAGTTTCTCAGGTAGTGTGGTGAAATCACTGCTTGTTGCACTATGGCTGAACAAGGACCCCATATTATACACAGATAACTATTATACCAGTCCATTGCTAACTAGGTTCTTGCTTGATAATAGAACTGGAATGTGTGGTACAGTGAAGGCAAAATGAAAGGAAATGCCAGTGTTTGACACTGCTATGCAATTCTGTGATTGCGAGCTAAGAAGAACAGGTGCAATGCTTTCGGTGCAATGGAAGGACAGGCATGAAGAGAACATGTTGACCACTGTTCACAATAGTACAATGGTGGACAGTGGCAAGGTGAACAGAACAACAAAACAAATAATCTATAAGCCAGATTGTGTGATGGACTATAACATCAACATGCATTTGGTGGATAAATGTGATACGATGGTGGAGGCAGTCGAGTGTGTACGGAAAACAGTGAAGAGGACCAAGAAGATATTTTTCAAACTTGCTGACGTAACAATGCTGAACAGTTACAATATGTATCTCGTGAAAATAGGTGGTAAACCAAATTTCCATGCGCTCAGTTTTACTGTGGTGACACAATTACTAGAAATGTTTGGCAAACCAATTCCTGGCATACAAAGACCCATTGTGAACCCAGTATTGCAGCATGCTCCCACATCCAGGCTCACTTTCAAGGAGGCCTTTCTGACACACAATATAATATAAGGTATTTACCACCAACTGGAAAATGTGCAGTAGTCCAGCATGAGTGTAAGACCACACCAAAGAGGGCACAGAAAAGTAAATTGGTGCTAACTTGGTGCACAGTGTGTGAGGTCCCTTTGTGCTATGTCAAATGTTTTGACGAGTATCACAGTCTCGAGGACTTCTAAATGTCCAAGACTGGTGCAAAAACATGTACATGTAGAGTGAGTGTATATAGTGAAAACAATTCATAATAAATTTTATATTTCCTGAAAAATACACAAAATTTGTGCCCATATATGTGACAGTATATTCATATATTCATGAATCCAAGAGGAAGAAAACCTCAAAAAAAAAAAAAGAATCCGAGGAACCATAGGGCACCCGAAAACGAATGTAGAGGGGAGCCCGATCTACCACATTTTCTAGTGGAAAGACGCACCACGGGAACGAAAAGTGTCAACAGACATACATAAAAAGAACATAATATGAAAGGGTAAGTCACAGGACCTTGATAAAAAAAAAAAAAAAAAAAGCCAGAAGAAGGAAGAGCATATGATGGGTAAGCCGGAAGAGCATACAGGGTAAGTGCACAGGTCCCAAACTAGTACCCAGAAAAACAAAGAAATCTACCACAGAACCACAGTCAGGAAACACAAGACTGGGAGACAAGGCCATCACCCAATAGCCCCATGGGAACTACAGGGTAGGATGCCACGAACATAAAGAACAAGACATAGAATTTCAAGCAGCATCTGTAGCATAACCACAGACGGACCCAAGGAAAGTACACACAGCAGGAGTGGCATCCTGAGGAATGGACTTAAAGCAAACAACACATACCAAGGGGAGAAAAAAAAACAAGAACCCAAACTTCCAGAGGAAGAGCTAATGGAAAAAGAACTTGTTCAGAGGCAGAGGAGGAAGGAAAGGGAATGCAGCAGGCAAAGCTGAGGTGAAGGCTACAAAGGGAGAACTGCAGGAGCACCAAAAGTGCAAAAATGGGAATCCCAGGAAAAAACACGGGGAAGAGGCGGGCCCAGAGCCAATGCATGACCCCCCACAAGCACAAGAGCAGAGCGAGAGAAGCACAAACTCAGTAAAACAACAACAACACCTCAGCAGGGATCCAGGAACTCAGATCAATCCACATACCTCTATGCCCCTAACAGGGCAGACATAACCCATACCTTACCTTGAGGATACCTTGAGGTGCTTCCGGGGCTTATCGTCCCCGCGGCCCGGTCATCGACCAGGCCTCCTGGTTGCTGGACTGATCAACCAGGCTGTTGGACGCGGCTGCTCGCAGCCTGACGTATGAGTCACAGCCTGGTTGATCAGGTATCCTTTGGAGGTGCTTATCCAGTTCTCTCTTGAACACTGTGAGGGGTTTGCCAGTTATGTCCCTTATGTGTAATGGAAGCGTGTTGAACAGTCTCGGGCCTCTGATGTTGATAGAGTTCTCTCTCAGAGTACCAGTTGCACCTCTGCTTTTCAACGGGGGTATTCTGCACATCCTGCCATGTCTTCTGGTCTCATGTGATGTTATTTCTGTGTGCAGGTTTGGGACCAGCCCCTCTAATATTTTCCACGTGTAAATTATTATGTATCTCTCCCGCCTGCGCTCAAGGGAATACAGATTTAGGCTCTTAAGTCGGTCCCAATAGTTTAGATGTTTTACCGAGTGGATTCTAGCAGTAAAGGATCTCTGCACGCTCTCCAGGTCAGCAATTTCACCAGCAGTGAAAGGGGCTGTCATTGTGCAGCAGTACTCCACTCTAGAGAGCACAAGCGTTTTGAAAAGTGTCATCATCGGTATAGCATCTCTAGTGTGAAAAGTTCTTGTTATCCAACCTGTCATTTTTCTTGCAGTTGTGACGGCTACTTTATTGTGTTCTTTAAAGGTAAGGTCTTCCGACATGAGTACACCCAGATCCTTTACATTGCCTTTTCGTTCTATGTTATGATTTGCCTGAGTTTTGTACGTGGTTTCCGTTTTTATATTTTCATTTTTTCCATAGCGCATGAGCTGGAACTTGTCTTCGTTAAACACCATATTATTTTCTGTAGCCCATAGAAAGACCTGATCTACATCTGACTGGAGGTTCGCCGTGTCCTCTATGTTGCCTACTCTCATGAAGATCCTAGTGTCATCTGCAAAGGATGATACAGTGCTATAGGTTGTGTTCTTGTCTATGTCCGATATGAGGATGAGAAAAAGTACTGGAGCAAGCACAGTACCCTGGGGGACTGAGCTCTTAACGGTTGACGGGTTGGATTTTATTTTGTTGACTATTACACATTGGGTTCTGTTGGTCAGGAAATTGTAGATCCATCTGCCTACTTTTCCGGTAATTCCTTTTGAGCGCATTTTATGGGCAATAACACCATGGTCACATTTATCAAAAGCTTTTGCGAAATCTGTGTAAATTACATCAGCGTTTTGTTTGTCTTCCATAGCATCTAATGCCATATCATAGTGGTCCAGCAACTGCGACAGGCAAGAGCGCCCTGTTCTGAAACCATGTTGTCCGGGGTTATGGAGATGCTGTGATTCCATGTATTTTGTGATCTTACTTCTTAGCACTCTCTCAAAAATTTTTATGATGTGCGATGTTAGTGCTATCGGTCTGTAATTTTTTGCCTCTGCCTTATTTCCTCCTTTATGAAGTGGTGCTATCTCTGCTGTTTTTAGTATATCAGGAATAACGCCAGTATCTAGGCTTTGTCTCCACAGAATGTGAAGGGCCTGCGATAGTGGTTTTTTACAGTTCTTGATGAATATGGAGTTCCAAGAATCCGGGCCTGGTGCGGAGTGCATAGGCATACTGTTTATGGCTTCTTCAAAATCCAGTGGGGATAGGGTGACGTCTGATATATGATTTGATGTTGGTATCATATCCATGAAAAATTCATTTGGGTTATCGATCTTTAGTGCGTTTAATGGCTCGCTGAAGACAGAGTCGTATTGCTTCCTCAGTAGCTCGCTCATTTCTTTGTTGTCATCGGTGAAAGTTCCATCTTCCTTTCGCAGGGGCCCGATACTAGATGTGGTTTTTGATCTTGATTTTGCATAGGAGAAAAAATATTTCGGGTTTCTCTCTATTTCACTGATGGCCTTTTGCTCTCTTTCCCTCTCCTGCGTTTTGTATGATTCTTGTAGCTTGAGTTCAATTTTTCCTATTTCGCTACCTAACCTTCTTCGCCGTTCCTGAGATAGGGTGCGACTCTCAAGTTGTACCGCGATTCGTTTTCTTCGCCTATATAGGGAACGACGTTCTCGTTCCAATCTGCATCTCTTCCTCTTTTTTCTTAGGGGGATGCGGTTTGTACATATTTCTAGTGCTACTGAGCTTATTTTTTCCAGGCACTGGTTCAGGTTCGCATTTCCTAGCTGTTCTTCCCAGTTTATTTCTGTGAAGTCCTGGTTTATTTGCTCCCAGTTTATCTGTTTATTATTGAAGTTGAATTTGCTGAAATCTCCTCCACCGGGAATCTGGACTGGTTTTGAAGGTCTATTCCCCATGGTTGTCATAACTTCAATTAAGTTGTGATCTGAGTAACAGGTATTTGTAATCATTATGTTCCTGATCAATTCATCATTATTAGTGAAAATGAGGTCCAGCGTGTTCTCCTTCCTGGTTGGTTCTACTATTTGCTGGTTTAAGGCAAACCTGTCGCACATCCGTAGCAGGTCATTTGCATGTGCCTGTTCATTAAGGCTACTTCCTGGTATTCTTTCTGATATTACTGTATTAGCCAGGTGCTTCCATTTCAGGTGCCGTAGGTTGAAGTCCCCAAGCAGGATGATGTTCGGAGCTGGATTTGTGAGGTTTTCCAAGCAGTGTTCTACTTTCATTAGTTGGTCTTTAAACTGCTGAGGGTTTGCCTCCGGTGACTTATATACAAGGACAATAACTACATTTATAATCTCTATTTTGATTATCAGCACTTCCACCATATCATTTGAGGTGTTTAGCAGCTCAGTACAGATGAGTGTGTCTTTGATGTATAGGCTGACCCCACCCTGAAGCCGGTGTTTCCTATCACATCTGAAAAGATTGTACTCTGAGATCCATATTTCACCATCATGGTAGTCCTTTGTGTGGGTTTCTGTTAGGGCTGCAAACACTGCATTTGCCTCATGAAGGAGACCATCTATAAAGTGAACTTTGTTGGATTTGCGTGTTTTTATACCTTGAATGTTGGCAAATATAAATGATGTTATCGTGGTAGTGGAAGTGCTGGATGCCTTACTTGGTGTTAATATCTGAGGCTCTGGTAAGGGGGCCACTGTGTTTGCGTCCAGGGTGTTTGTTTTCGAAGTGATTCGTCCAGTTTCGGTAGTGGGGCGAGTGTTGTGTAATTACCTAAGTGTAATTACCTAAGTGTAGTTACAGGATGAGAGCTACGCTCGTGGTGTCCCGTCTTCCCAGCACTCTTTGTCATATAACGCTTTGAAACTACTGACGGTTTTGGCCTCCACTACCTTCTCACTTAACTTGTTCCAACCGTCTACCACTCTATTTGCGAAGGTGAATTTTCTTACGTTTCTTCGGCATCTGTGTTTAGCTAGTTTAAATCTATGACCTCTTGTTCTTGAAGTTCCAGGTCTCAGGAAATCTTCCCTGTCGATTTTATCAATTCCTGTTACTATTTTGTAAGTAGTGATGGTGTAGTACCTGTGTGTTTGTTGGTAATGTGTATTCCAGACTTGTGGGTATCTCCCTTCCCCTCTGTAATCCTGTGGTGGTTCCATCTGACTGTTCCTCTCTCTTATATTTTCTGCTCTGTTTCTGCCTTCCTCTAAAAAATTGCCAGTAGTGTCATACTGATTTTCCCGTCTATAACGTTGTGTACCTCTCACGTGGAATTCCGGACACTGAAGATTGTAGCATTTTTTGTCCCTAATTGAAAATTGACATAATTTGGGGTGGAAGTATCTACACCCTGTTCCAAAACGGCATGTACCCCTCGCCAACATGTTCCTGCATTTTCAAGGATGCAGAAAATGGCATTTTGTTCCTAATTTTCCATATTTGCATATTCCTTTAGCGTAGAATTTGCAAATGTGTTCCGGTTTTGCGTTTCTCAAGGTATTTATATCTGTGTCTGTCTTGTCTACCTCTTTATTGGAGCCATCTCCGCTTTTCGTCCCAATTCCTTCATTTATGCACTCTGTCTCACTGTTGCTCACATCGTTTATATTACCTGACTCTGCAATATTGCTGCTATTATGTACTACAATACCCTCTTCCTCCACATTACTGCTGCGGTTCTCTAAACTATCTGTTCCTGGGTTTTGGTCGTTAACCAATGTTGTCTTATCCCAGTCTGCATATATCACTGGTAGCTTGTCTGTGAATGGTAATCTCTGTGACTCGGGAATGTTTTTCATCAGTTTAGTTATGTTCTCTAACATTAATCTGTCATCTTTGCAGACCCAGTAAATTCATTGCCTTTTTGTGCATCCTGGAGATACTTCTGTACAGCCCAGGTGAAATCTCATGTTACAGATGCAACACGTTACGCCTACATTACGTTTTCCCAGTACTCCGAGCACTCGCCACACCTCTCCATTTTCTGATGTATTATTGTATTTGTGGTTTACTGTGTGGATCACTTGTTGATGTCAGTCCTTTTAACTCTTTATAAAGTTATATGTATATTTTTATATATTTAATATTTATAATACTATATGTATACCGTAGATTTGTAATATTATGTATGTTATTTTGTTCAAACTTTATGGCAGGTACTTAGCGTAGGGTAGCGAAGCTGGTCCCCGATGCGGTACAGGTGACCTCTTGTCGTCCCAGGTTGATGTCACGAGTTTCCAGCTACTCGATTTATAACACTGAACACCCAAACCAGAGATATGTCACAAGAGCAAAAGCGCAAGACAGAAGCAAAAAAACGCCCCCAAAAAGCTAGTGAAATGCCCAGCTGCCACATGTAAACAAGACATGCAGTGTTGCCCTGACAGCCGGGCATGAAAACGCCCTCAGGAAAGCAAAATGGCTGCCAAAACAAACATCCAAGCCAAAACGAATGCGCCCAATACAAGGATGCTTAATTCATGCCAGAAAATGTGGCAAAACCAAAGCAGAAAGGAAGGAGGGAGAAAACCCCCTCCCCCCCACCACAAAACCCCAGCCCTGAAGGAACAAAGGCTTAAGCGGGGGCAAAAAGCCCAAGCGTTCCTTGTGGTCTCCCCCCAAAGCCCCGGGAACCATGGACAGAAGCTTCAGAGTAGAGCCCTCATCCACGTCCACCACCCCTGAAGAAAAGGCGAGTCCAAGAAAAAACTTCAAAGAAAAGAGTCTGCTGGGTCGAGCCAGAAGCCTCGGCAAGATAATTGGGCCCAACCACCTCTCTTGTTCTTAAAGTTCCAGGTCTCAGGAAATCTTCCCTATCGTTTTTATCAATTCCTGTTACTATTTTGTATGTAGTGATCATATCACCTCTTTTTCTTCTGTCTTCTAGTTTTGGCATATTTAATGCCTCTAACCTCTCGTCGTAGCTCTTGCCCTTCAGTTACCAGTGGCTTTACAAGAATGTAATTACTATGCTATGTATCCTCACAATCCCAATGTACCTTCTTGAATATATAAATAAATAAATATATAAATAAATAAATAAATAAATAACCTTCAAACAAGGCAAAGAGAGGATTCAGAAGACATGTTCATTGTCACCCCGAGCCCTAAGAGGTTTTTCCAGGGGCCCACAGGGGGAGGATAATTCCTATGTGGGAACACAGGCACTGGGCTAGCTAAGCCAGTTGAACCCTGTCTAATACCAGTCAAACTGACTACCAATAGGGCCCACGAACCCTCGAGGGCACCAGAGGAAGACTACCAAACACAACAAAGGCGAACCTAATTGGAAGCTAGGCAGCCCTCCTCCAGAAGGCTAGAATAGAAGCAAAACCCCAAATCCCACAAACAAACATCTGGCAGTCAGAGAGAGACACAGCCATAACATGTGTGCAGACTGCGCTGACCACAGTGTGTCCCACCCAGCAACCATCACCCCCTACCCAGGGTAGACGAAATTCCCACGACCCCTGCCCAACCCAAGGGGAGGCCAACGGCCAGACACAGAGTCCCCAACCGGAATGAGTCCCAAAGCCCTAGGAAAGAGAACCCTGATGTGCAAGGGTAGTACAGGGTACCTCGGTTTAAGAGTTTAAGATGGAAGGGAACCAACAAGGCCAACAAAAGACCCGATGGAAACCACATCGAATATCAACAGACGGTCCAATAACATTGGAAGGTACGAAGAGACTCGTGAAGCAACGAGAACCATGACAAGCACCCCTGACCAAGGAACATGCAGGGACAACGATACTAAGCGGTTTAGGCACTATGTACCAGGTCAATATAGAAATCCATCAATGTTTGTTTCACACCTTGCATGGATGTAACTTACCTGAACACTGTTTATCGATTTTATATTATGTTCCTTGTTGTTGTTGTCGTTTTTGTGAACAGCATCGCGACACAAGAGCGAAAATGGTAAGGAAAAGGGGGTGAAACACACCCCTAGGAACGACGGAACCGACGAACCCGAAGGAACCTGGAACCGAACCCAGGGAGGGGTATACCCGAAAATGACAGGAACACAGAGGGAAGGAACAATTCCACTGAGGAACTGCCCGCCCCACACCAAAGGTACAACGACCCAAGTGGGGCAAACGGGGCCGAGGCCCCCCAGGCAACCCCTCCCTAACCCCGGGAACCTCTATGGCATGACCGAGGGCCGAGCCGCACCCCCAAGCCCCAGCTGAACAAGGAAAAGCCAGGGCAGCCGTGCAAACACTAAGGAAGGGAGCCCACTGGTCAGACCCATACGGCACGGCTGGAGGAACCGACTCGAATGCCTCCGCCGCCACTCCGGAAGGGGAAAAAACCCCCGAGACCGCCCGAGTCTCAACCCAACCAGACCCCGCCCCAACCCCGAAACCCGCCTATGGTTCGGAGCAAGAGGCAAGGGAGGAAGTGAGTAGAACAGAAGGGGAGGAACAGAAGGGGAAGGGGCCAGAGCCGAAGCGACCCCCACCCTAAAGTCCAGACCCCAACCACCAAAACGGGGCACCCTCGGGGCATCCGGGGCTGCAAACCAAGAAAGTTGCAGCACCACACCCAGCAAGCAACGCCGCAGCCGCCTGTACCCGATAATCAAGACCAGTGGCCTGGGTGAACGGGAGCGCGTACCGACAACAAGCATCGGACGACTCCGGGTCACAACAACAAGGACCCAACAGGCAGCATGGCGGAGGCACAACAGGCGAGTGTCACCCTGAGACAAGGGGACAGATCAACCGTCAAACTCGCAGGACGCGAGGGGGACTCCGGGGACACACCTAGAGGACCACGGAGCCCCCGTGAGGTTTTCCAGGGCCCTTAAACGCTAATACGCTAAGGGAAGCCCAGGCAGGGTACCGCGAACCGGCGCCCAAACTACCAACAAACTGCTAAAGCTGAACCCCCGGGACGTGTCCACTCACGGGGGCCAAGCGGGGAGTATCGCCAAAAAAATAATTCGAAAGAAAGTCACCTAAAACAGGAAAAAGGGGGACCACAGTAAAGGCAGACCCCCCAGCAGGCAGAAACAAAAACAAAAGAAAAACCCCGCAAGAGGACAACACACCCAGGCGGAACAGAGCCGGCCGCTGTAATGGTGAAAACTAGCTGTGCAGTACCCTGCGCCCCTACCAGTGACGAAAACTACCACCTACCCAGAGACAAACCAGGGCAACAAAACCCCATCCGACTCCAAGGGCGGCCCAGTACCGAGCAGTAAAGGACACAGTGGAGGCAGAACCCAAGGTGACTTGTGGAAGATGGCCCCAAGCCCCAAGGGCAGTACTTACAGGGCACCTAGGGAAGACAGCCCTAGGCACATGCAGCCCGAGTACCGTGGAATCTTACTCCTGGCTCACACCCCACCGGTAGAGACAGTCCACACCACAAGGCACAGAACTGAAACAAAAAACCGGAGCCAGAGGCACTCGACCAGCCAGCAATCCCATCAGCCAAGAACTGCCGGTTGGATCGCCGGCGTGGAGGGTCTGGGGCTCCCCCTTCCCCCCTCTCGGGGAGGGGGGGGTTGCGCAGACGGTTGCGCGGCGACGTGATGACGTTCATGCTAGTTTAATAATTTTGTTTGGGGAGTTTTGTCCACTCGTTCGGCTTTTGGTACCAATAATTTCACCAAAATAGGGGTTTGTTTTGAGGCGCCTACCTTTCTGGGTCCCTTTCCCGGTTGATGGCAGACATAGAATTCTCCCAATCACAAAAGGGGTTTCTATAGGCCATTGCTCCTCGTGCCTCTCTGAGGTGTGCCAGGTTCTGGCTCGTGGTCCCCGGTAGGCAAGAACTCCTAGCACTTTGACTGATGCCAGAAAGTTATACATATCCGTTCAGCCTGGATAGCTCCGGGGAGCCGACGGGGCTCCCCCCAGAAAAGTACACAATCAGGGAAGCAATATACTACTGGGTTAGGCTTTGGAATATATGAAAGAACCACACTAACAAATTCATGTTTGAAACTGTTAACAGAGAGGCCTAGATGTGACGCAGCAGTATCTGATAGTGAATTCGAAGGTTTTGAAATGAAGCCAATGATTTTGAGGGGTTTGAAGAAACGATCTGAACAATGTTGCTCCAAGCTGGTCAGGGTGTACAGGTGAATGGTTTCAATGAATGGTTAGAAAATGATTACGATCCTGGTTATGAATTGTTAACTGAAGAACAGATTGCGCAAAGTGTTCTCGGAAATGACTCTGATGACTTGGACTATGTTGGTGAGGCTTTGCCTAGAGGTGTCGGATATCAGAAAAGATTGGAACAAATTGAGGAACTCATTGAATATTCAAGAAAAAGTAAACATGAGGTTGTTGGAAATTTTTATGTACACTTTACAGCCTTTAAGCCAATGTCTCTGAACGTTAGCCAGAGAAAATCAAACGATCCAGACAA
>WNGS01009505.1:93840-109843 GCA_020271785.1 Procambarus virginalis
TCCAAAACTCTAACCTCTACAACCTTCATTGTCCCCTTCTTACCAAGCAAGTAACTGACAAAAGATTAAACAATCCATGGCTCACAAGGGCATTCTCAACTCAATCAACAAGAAACATGAATATGAAAAAACTTAGATTGGCCTAGTTTTCAAAGGAAGTAGCTAAAAGGTACTCATCAATGCTTACCAGTATCATAAGAAAGGCAAAACTTGCATATTATGTGAATAGATTCAATGAAGCAAAAGGCAACATGAAAAGCACTTGGAAAACCATCTCTAGTATCCTAGGAACTAAACAACACTCACATAACCAAATAAAACTCTACAAGGATGGGGATATACCGTCAACTGATTTAGAAATGGCAAATGAATTTAATAGTTTCTTTTCATCGTTGGTGCTAATCTTGCCAGTAAAATCCCACAGACTCAGACACATATTAACACATATCTCTCAGGCAGCTATCCAAACTCTCTACTCCTTTCACCAATCAGCCCGGCTGTTTGTGTCCATCATACACTCTCTAAAAACAAGGCAGGGAACACCAGTGAAATTCCGTCCATTGTATACAAGAGAGCCTCCCATGCCCTTGCCCCACCCATAGCCCTACTGTTCAACAAATCTATAGTGTCACACCTTCCCTGATATCCTCAAAAAAGCAAGAGTAACGCCAGTCCATAAAGGAGGCAATCCGGCGGACATAAACAATTATAGACCAATATCAAATCTACCCATTCTATCAAAAATATTTGAAAAAATTATTTACAACAGCTCTATTCCTACCTCGTAAAATTCGACATACTCAGCCCCTGCCAGTTTGGCTTCCGGTCCCAAAAGAGCACCAACGATGCAATCATTAGTCTCCTTGACGTAATCTACTCAGCCCTTGACAAAAATGAGTTTCCGATTGGACTCTTCATTGACCTAAGAAAAGCCTTTGATACTGTTAATCACAACTACCTCTTACTTAACTCCAGCATTATGGAATCCGAGGCCTTGCCCTTGACTACATCCGATCCTATCTTAGTGACAGACACCAATATGTAACCATCAATGATACAACTTCTTCCACTCTATCAATTGCCGTTGGAGTGCCACAGGCAGTATCTTAGGACCTCTTCTATTTCTTATATATATAAACGATCTGCCTAATGTCTCTAATATTCTCAAACCTATATTGTTTGCTGATGATACTACTCTTATCTATTCAGACCTCAACCCACATACATTAAATAATGTTGTGAATAATGAATTAAAAAAAGTCCACTTATGGATGTCAACTAACAAACTAACATTAAACATCGAAAAGACTTACTACATCTTATTTGGAAGCAAATCATCAAATGCAATTCAGCTACAGATAGACAACAGTAATAAAAATGATGGCAAGTTTCTTGGCCAATTCCTAGACAAGAGACTCAACTTCAGCACCCACATTCAACACATAACTAAGAAAGTCTCTAAGACAGTTGGTATACTCTCCAAAATCAGATATTATGTACCTAACTCTGCTCTCCTCTCTATTATGCACTAATCTACCCCTATCTTAATTATGGTATCTGTGCATGGAGGTCTACCACTGCAAACCACCTTAAGCCCATCATCACCCAGCAAAAATCTACTTTCAGAATAATAACTAACTCTGCTTTCAGACAACACTCAGCTCCCTTGTTTAAATCCCTAAACTTGCTAAATATTAACTCCCTCCACACATTCTCTTGTGTCAACTACATTTACAAAACCCTGTTCTTAAATGCAAACCATGCTCTGAAACTCTCTCTGGACAGATGTAATAGGACCCATTATCACCACACCAGAAATAAATATCTCTTTGATATCCCCAGGGTCAAACTTAATCTGTGTAAACACTCTACGCAAATTAAGGGACCTAGTCTATGGAACTCACTCCCTAGTGAATTGAAAAACTGTAAAACTTTTGCCTTATTTAAAAAGAAAACCAAAAACTACTTAATTTCATCTTCTTAGTTTCCTACACTGAGCTTTATTTTTTGCTCTGTACCTAGTGTTACCCAATCTCCTAATTCTTATGTATTTAACCCAAACAACCTTATCATTGTGTTCATTGCTGTCTTCCTTTATGTGCTAGCCATTTGCTGTATTGTGCCTACCAATTTTTGTCAACTACCATTCAAGCTGTCATTGCAATCAATCTTAGCTACCTAAGTGCTTTATTATACTGTACCTACAATTTTCTCTCATCTTTTTTTTTTCTTCTTGCCATGTAACTTTTATCATTTCTTTTTTTATAATTTTTCCTAGTATTTACCTACTTAAAATTTTCTTAGATTAAGGACCTGCCCGAAACGCTGCGCGTACTAGTGGCTTTACAAGATTGTAATTACCATATTATATATTCTCACATTCCCAATGTACCTTCTTGTATATGAATAAATAAATAAATAAATAAATAAATAAATTATGTGGAACTCTGTCGAAAGCCTTTTTTAGGTCGATAGATGCAGTCAACCCAACCATCTCTAGATCCCTTTCTTTATCAGAATTCTTTAAAGATTTCTCACATAATTTATAGGTTGTGTGGGGTCTATGTTCACCAATTCCACATTCCATAACATGGCATTTATTCACATTAAATTCCATTTGCCAAGTGTTGCTCCAAATACTTATTTTGTCCAGGTCTTCTTGAAGGGCATGACAATCATCTAGGTTTCTTATCTTCCCTATTATCTTAGCATCATCAGCAAACATGTTCATGTAATTCTGTAATCTCTCTGGTAGATCGTTTATGTAGACAATGAACATTACCGGTACAAGAACTGAACCCTGTGGTACTCCACTCGTGACATTCCTCCAATCCGATACCTTGCCTCTGATTACGGCCCTCATTTTTCTGTCAGTTAGGAAATTTTTCATCCATGTTAGTAGCTTACCCGTCACCCCTCCAATATGTTCCAGTTTCCAGAACAACCTCTTATGGGGAACTCTGTCGAAAGCCTTTTTTAGGTCCAGATAGATGCAGTCAACCCAACCGTCTCTTTCCTGTAAAATCTCTGTTGCTCGATCATAGAAACTGAGTAAATTCGATACACAGGATCTTCCAGATCGAAAACCATACTGTCTGTCATGTACACATGTATGTACACATGCACATGTGTACACTGTGTGTGTGTGCACATGTGTATGTGCATGTACATGTGTGTCACATACCTTGTGTGTATGTGTATATGTATGTGTATGTGTATATACATGATATGTATACATGTGTATGTGTACTTTTATTTTCAGAAGGGGCTCTGTTCCCTTCTCTGTTGACGGGGCGATGGGGGAGCAGCTTGCTCTGTTGACTCGTATGGTCCTGCTGTTGGTGGGCGCTTTTGGTTGTCTTCCAGCCTCTGGTGGACGGCTTCTCCCCCTTTGGGGGGTTCAGAGCTGACGGGGTGGGCTTCTACCCCTGCGCTTCGTCATGTCATCTTGGTGGGTGCGTTGGGCGTGGTCGATCTGCCCCATCCTTCTGGGGTTCCCGTCTCCTCTTTGCAGACAAGGGCCATCGAATCTGCGGTTCTTCTTGACTTCTTCAGTCTGCGCCCTGGTTTCTATGCCCTCCTCGGAGGACTGTTGTCTCCTGTCCGGCTTCTGGTGGTGCCGGGTGCCTGGATGGTGGCCCTGGACCTCCAGGTCAATTATTGGCACTTGGTGTATTTTTGCATCTTTACCGGATCTTGATGCCCTGTCTGAGTCTGCTTGAGATTCGGTGTCTGGCCTACCTCGACGACTGGCTGGTGTGGGCTCCCCCTCGGTTCGCTTGTCTGCTCGCCAGGGGTGTGGTTCTTTCCAGATTGCCGGGTTTGGTTCCTGGTGATCTGGAGTCCATTCCATCTGTTTCCGTCCCGGGTTCAGACCTGGGCCTTCATTGGGGTTACTGGGCCACTCCTTGTCCTTCCCTCCAGAAGTGTTACTGCGGCTGTGGTCCCGCCTTCGGCTGTGCATGAGGGGGTCCCGGGTTGCTCGAGCGGTTGTGCGAGAGTCTGAACTTCGACGTGCTGGTCTGCCCGTGGGGTTGGGTTTGGCTCCGGCGTCTGTTTGGTTCCTTCGGAGACTCCCCTTCCGCCTCTTGCAATCGTTGGGTTCGTTCCTCCAGGGATCTTGTGTTGGTGCTGCGTCACCAGCTTCCTCTTTGGGGTTTTCAGGGTTCCGTGCCTTGGCGCCTTCCCGAGCCTTCGCTCGATGTGTTCACAGACGGGTCATCTCTCGACTGGGGCTTTGTGACCAGTGCTCACCAGGTCGACCAGGGATGGTGGAGTCTGTCCGTCCGTCGGGCTGCCAGCACGGTTCGGGAGTTCGTGGCTGTCTGGTTTGCGCTTCGGAGGGTTTGGGTCACTCGGTGCTCTACCATTCAGCTCCTTTCGGACCGTTCTCTGGCGGTTCTTGCCGGAACCACAGGGTTTCTCTTAGGTGTTGACTTTTGGGGTTGGTTCCTTGGAGTGGCTCGTTTGCTGGATTCTCGGGGTATGGCTAACCGTGAGTTTCATGTCCGGGATGTGTCCTGCGTCCTGGCAGACAGCTGTCCCGGTTCATTCCTCTGTTCGCGAATTGGCCAGTCGTTGCCGACTCGTTTCCTTGGCTCTGCAGGACGTATGGACTCCTGGCCATGGACGTTCTTTGAGTTGGCGTGGTCTAGGCATCGCCCATTTTATGTGGCGCCCTTACCCACCTGCGAGGCGTTCACGTTGGATGCTTTTCGGCTGGACTGGTCGAGGTGGGGGTACCTGTGCCTCTTCTTCCGGTCCAGCTGTTGCTTCGCGTTCTGGCGCGGATGCAGCTCATTCCCACGAGAGCAGCCCTTATGGTTTCCTTGGTGGGCGGCCCAGCTTCTTTTCAGACGCTGATCGATAGGTGTCCGAACACAGAGCGTTTTCCCGCGGCTCCGCCTCTTTCGGCAGGTCGGATCGGTCCTGTACGTTACTGGTTCAGCCTTCTCCTTGGCTCTTCGCGTCTGGTATTTTGATGCGGGTATCACCATCTCTGTGGAGTTCAGGTGGCCTCGTTGATGGTGTCCCACCTGTGAGCTTCATCTTGGCGACAGTATGACGTTCCTGGTGTTTCTTACTGTTGCCTCGTTTTGTGCGGCGGTGCATAGCCGCTCTGGTGTGCGCTTCGTACGCTTTCTCGTGTTTTGTTTCACCTCCGGCCTACTCATGCATCGCCTGCGCCGTCCTGGTCCTTGATCATGGTGCCTTCTTATCTTCTCCTCAGTTTGTGGTAGCCCCTTCGGTTCAGGTTTCTGCTGTTTGGTACTGGTGGTAGATTTGTACGTGGGCAGCCTTTCTTCGTCCTGGCACGGTCGAGACGGCTGGTTTCCGGAGGGGTTCTTGGGTTATTGATGCTTGATTGGTTTGGCCAGGGGTGCGTCCTTATTGTCCGGTTGCGCTTTTTTGCCGTTACCTGTGTACCGTGTCTAGGGATGCGCTTTGGTTTGATCTGGTTCCCCTCGTTCCCTGTTTCAGGGCTCGGGTCTCCCAGTCATCCGCAGAGTTTTTCATTTTCCAGCCTGCGGTCTGCCTTTGCGCCCATGCTGTTTGATCGTTTGCAGCTTTTGCTGCTGTGTTGGTGACGTCTAGGGCTCATTTCGGGCGCAGGGATTGAGGTCGCACAGGTTCATAGCCGCCCATTCTTTATGCGCATCTGCTCCTGTGGGTTCTTGTTGCATTGGGTCACAGGTTGCATCCTGTTGTCTCGGCTTCACGTTGGAGTTTGTGGCGGCTGCCTCCTGGGTTAGCCCTTTCTTTTCCTTCTCTTTGGGTATGAAGCTCCAGGGAGCCGTAGGGGCTCCCACAGAAAGCCAGCATTGAATGTAATGAAACGCAATTTTCTGGGTAAGCCCCGGAGGCTCCCAGGCAACCCTCCCTCCCACCAGTCGGCGGTTTTTTCGCATTGGTTGAAGCTTATCTCCTGAACTGAAGCTTGGCAGCCGGCGTGGTAGGTCCGGGCTCCCCCTCCCCTCTCGGGGCGGGGAGGGCTGCGTGGACAATCGGCGCGGCAGTAAAGTGTGATGTTTGCTTGTCTGCTTGTTTCCTTGGTATTACAGGGAGTTCCTACCTCTCTGTTCGTTTTTTTGTTTTAGCTTTTTACCATGTGGGTTTCTTTTGTCATGCCTACCTTTCTGGGTGCCTGACCTCGGTCGATGGCAGATAAGGAAAACCCCAACCACAAGAGGGTTTTCCTGTGCCATTGCTCCCTGAAACTTCTCTCAAGGGGCCAGGTTTCTGGCGCTGGTCCCTGGTAGGTCTGAACTCCTTAGCTAATGTCCCGGTCTAATATAACATACATTAGCCTGATAAACTCCAGGGAGCCTCCGCGGCTTACCCAGAAAATGGCGTTTCATTACATTCAACGCTGGTTTTTTACCTGCCACAAAACATTACACCTTCATCTCTCTACACTCTTTTGCACCAATCACTGTCATCTCCTTTTTTGTACTCATCATTAACTCTCCTTTCTACATAACTCAATTCTTTTCCCTTTTATGTCTCCATGATTCATCTTCATCCATCAACCATTAATCTTATGTAGTGCTACTTATATTTAAATACTTCATTGTGCCTGGGGGGACACAGTCAAAATACTGTCGCACTGACGCTTTGAACCTGTCAATTTTTTCCCTAGACTTTTTGTCATACATTTCTCGTTCCACCCCACCCCCTCCCCCTACTTTTCTCATTTATTTTTGTTCCTACATTTCTAGTTTATGAACTTACACGGTAACCAACGGGTCTTATCCCCGATGAATACACAAAGCACATGGTCGTCTGTATATGCAATATCCTCCCTAAGTTATTTAAACAATTTCATACATAAATAATATAAAAACCACAAATAATATTTCTTACTCAACTTCCCGTTGAGAAACTTGTCTCGAACAGTAATTGAAGACTGCCCAAGAGTGGATTGTTGTCGGCTTGAAGAAGCTCCTTCTTCTGATATCCCAGACTCCGTGTACTGGTTCCACAGGCGCGTCCATCAATAACTGTGGAGTTGCCAAAACCCGCCCCGACAACTCCAGGGGCTGAACAAAAGAGAAAGAGGGGAAAAAATTAATTAAAACTGTACAGAAGCAACCATGGTGACATTGTACAACATACAGTTGGGTCTACATTAGTCCGGGACAGGAAACCATGACAATGACAAGGCTGGTTGGTCATGCACTCCCACCTATCCACTTACTCTTAAATCTTCAAATATGGTAGATATTAATTAAGACACAGAACATCCTCTCAAGTGTACTCTATATATAAAACTCTTAACTGTAATGCTAATCCTCCCTTAACCACTGCACTGCGCAGAGCACCATATGGCATTTTTAGATATAGGGTGCAATTCAAAACTCCCACAGCTACACAGGGCTCAGGACTCCAGTAAACTGATGCCATCTTGAAACAAAATCATCAGCATCCGTGCTAACTGTGAGAGCCTTAGTACCGAGAGAGCGATCAAGGCTGGTGCATTTAGGAGCAGCTCACAGCACCGCTGTATAGCTAGGGGCCACAGCACCACTTAGTAATGATGAATAAAATACGTAACTATAATTATTTTGCGTTGATAGTGTCATAGATGATTCTGACTGTAATAATGACTATGTACAATGTTCAGATATCAGTGAACACAATGCTAGTTATGATATTCACAGCATGAGGTATAGACAGCACCCAGCCACTGTTTCCTTCATCTACACATCATGAAACAACCTCATCTTCCTTCAAGATATAACCCTGTTGAAATGGGTTCATATTCAGGATTTTGTGACAGGAATGTGATATTAACAGCAGTTTTGTAGCTAGTCATAGTGAGGTGTAGAATATTGAAAGCATTATCTTGCATAACATGACTGCTGGCGTCAACTGATTGTGGCTCCATGCTGCGTTTTGCTACTGTGGATCAGTAGCCAGAATGCACTTCTCGGCCTACTATGCAAGGCCCAATTTGCCTAATAGGCCGAGTGATTTTCTTTATTTTCAATAAATTGTTTCCTATTGGTTTATTTTAAATATTATTATTATATTATATTAAGAACATAAATTATTGATTTAGTTATGTTAGTTCAGGTTAGGTTAAGATAGGTTAAGTTAGGTTAGGTAGTTGCCCTAGTGTTTACAGAGCAGAGCAGAACATTCAAGGTGGCTGCAGACAAGAGGAAAAACAAAACAGAGCTGGATTTTGCAGGATTCAATGAAGAAAGCATTGATATAACCAGTCTATACAACAAGTTAGTAAAATTAGATACTATAGTGAACTCTCATGTAGAAATATTAGTAAATTGAAAGAAAGTAATGATCATTTGAATAGCAAAGTTTTATGTCTTGAGAGTTTAGTGAAAGACTTGTGCAAGGATAAAAATCAATTGGAAACAAATTGCAAAGCCATGGAAGAAAAAAATAAACTCTTAAAAATAGCTTTGGAAGAAGTTAAAAGTAAATTTAAACATAAATGAATACAATAGGTTAGGTAAGGAAATTCAACAAGAGAAACAGCTTTTGTCAGCACAGATGGAGGAAGTTACACAGGGAATAGAACAGTGCAAGAAAGATATGCAACTCACCTATGCACAAGTGGCCAAGGAGAAGGAAAGAATTGAAGAAGCTGTAAAGGAAGCCAAACACTGCAGCAACCAAGATAAAACAAACATTAGGCTAGAAGTGAGGAAAGGAATTGGCATCTAACTCGAAGTTGGTGCAAAACACAGTTGATCGGAGTAAGTCCCTGAAAATTTTTGGTTGCAAAGAAAAGGAGATAACATCTAGGTCAGGAAGAGCTGTAGAAGAAGCAAAAGTAGTAGATAAAATTGTTGGCCTCTGGAAGGTCTTACAACCATAGAGAATGTGTGCAACTACAGGAGAATAGGCAGGTACGTAAAAGGGAAAGATCGACCTTTGAGGATCACCTTAAATGGTGCCAAACAGATGGAAGAAGTACTAAGGAATGCTAGAAAATTACAAAATGATGACGATGGGAAAGTGTGGTCGTTAAGACGAGATCTTTCAAAAGAAGACAGAGAGAAGCTGAAAGTGAACCTCGCCGAGGCAAAAAGTTTAAATGAGAGCAGGAATGAAGAAGAAATCAATTCTTTTTTTTTCTACAAAGTGATAGGGGTAGGCAGACCAGTAAAGTGGTACATAAAGGCAAAGAAACAAAATCAATAGAGAGAGGGAGAGTGAAGAATAAGGAGAGGGGGAACAAGTTCCTGAAGATTGCATACACCAACATAGATGGAGTAAGATCGAAGATACTAGAGTTAAGTGATGTAATACAGCTACAGACACCAGACATTGTTACACTCACAGAGACAAAACTTGAAGATGTTATTTTAAATGAGGTCATATTCCCAAGGGGCTACTCAATTTGGAGACGGGACAGAAAAATTATGAAAGGCAGTAGCGTTGCTGTGCTGGTGAAAGAAATAATGACTGCCAGTCCACAAGAAGTTGACAAAATAGCACTAGAGATCTGCCATGAGAATGATAAACTAATGATCATAAATGCATATAGTCAACCACAAACGCAGCACATGGTCAAAGGAGGAGCTAGATAGTAAACGAGGTCTTATAACAATAATGTGAAAGATTATAGCAAGATCGGATAACGATAGATCACGTCTGTTGATAGTTGGTGTCTTCAACTTTAAATCCATAGACTGGGAAGCATATGAATCTAAAACAGAAGACTTTTGGACTTGTAGATTTGTAGACCTCATCCTGGAATCATTCTTCTATTAACATGTTAAACAAGCTACGATGATGAGGGAAGGGGACGTTCCCTCCATGCTAGATTTGATATTTACCAGGAAGGAGGAACAAATATTTGACATTCAGTACCTTCCTCCCTTGGGTAAAAGTGACCATGTCTTTTTGAGAATAAAGTATGCAATGCGTTAAAATCTGGAAGAAAATAAGGAGGTTGAAGCAGTTGAAAAACCTGACTTCAGGAGAGGACATTATGGCGACCTCAGAAATTTTTTTAGTGAGTATAATTGGACTGACTTGATGCTAGGCAAGGAGAGATATATGTCAAGGAGAGATATATTGAATGAGATATATGTCAAGTTTTGTGAAACATATAAAGGCATAAAAAAATTTATACCAAAATAGATACAGAACTGTCATGTTCATAGAAAACGGTACCATCCGTTTGTATGTGTTGTGGCTGAGACGCCAGCAGAGAATGGAGATAAACAAGAGAGTGTACAGGACGCTACCAGCTTGGAAGCAGCTAGTCATGTAATCATTTATAAGTATTAAAGTCAGTAACCAAGCAATGGCTTTATATCAACCCTACAACCAAGGCTTCCTCAGCTACACACAAACTCCACACTGGCGATGAGGATCCTCAGCTACACACAAACACCACACTGGCGATGAGGATCCTCAGCTACACACAAACTCCACAAGAACTAGGAAACAGGATTGGTTTAATAGAAATTGCGAGAGGGCCAGAGACCACAAGACACAAAAATGGAATGAATACAGGAAGAGGCCAAACCCCCAAACATACCAGCGATACAAAGATGCGAGAAACAACTACACGGCAGTGAGGAGAGAGGCAGAAAGAAATTTTGAAAAAGGGATTGCAGACAAATGTAAAACAGAACCAGGTCTATTCTATAAATTCATAAACAACAAATTGCAGGTGAAGGATAATATTCAGAGGTTTAAAATGGGAAATAGATTCACGGAAAATGAAAAGGAAATGTGTGAAACACTAAACAAAAAGTTCCAAAGTGTGTTTGTACAAAATGAAATCTTCAGGGAACCAGATACAATAAGAATTCCAGAGAACAACTTAGAGCACATAGAGGTGTCTAAAGATGAAGTGGAAAAAATGCTCAAGGAGCTAAATAAGAACAAAGCAGTTGGCCCAGATGGAGTTTCACCATGGGCTCTGAGAGAATGTGCCTCTGAGCTCAACATTCCACTTCAACTGATTTTTCAGGCATCCCTGTGTACAGGAATTGTAGCTGATGTGTGGAAAAAGGCTAACATAGTCCCAATCTACAAAAGTCGAAGCAGGGAAGGCCCCTTTAACACTTTTGTGCTTTCGGCGAAGTGAAAAAAAACATACCCTATGTGCTTTCGGCGTTTCGCGCGCCTAAGCGGTAAGACCGAAAAGTGTATACTCTTTTTACTGTCCTGACACTAATTGTAGCCGTACGTATTTAAATTTGGTATCACTGTGTTCGCAATAGAATTGTCTATATGAACATACCTATAAAATGCCGCCAAATCATAGGTATATTAACACCAAATAAAAAACTATTGACATCACTTGCCGAGAGCGCCAAACAGCAACAAAATGTTTCCACTCTCTTAATGGTTGTGAAGCCCACAGTTGTCCTACATCATTAATGTTGGTATCATTGGAATCGCAATACAATTCTCTATACGGACATGTGCATATAAATATAGAATCAATGTCGCAACTGACCCACAAGAGTGTGGGAATTGGCTGAAGTGTTACCCGCGGCGGCATATCGGCGAAACCGCATCGAAAAGTGTATATTCAATTCACTGTCCTGACATTATTTTTCGATGTACGTATTTAATTTTTGTACCAATGTGTTCGCAATAGAATGTTCTAGAAGAACATAAGTATAAACCATCACATAAGGATGCGTTCGACCGGCAACAAATATAAAAACTACGTCAATCATACTCGTCGTGTCAATAATACAATTGTTTTACCACGATGATTCACTGCCATGCCGTTTTCTTTGATAAGCTCTTCGGTTATTAGAAAAAACGTAAATATCATGGCGAACATTTCTAAACTATCCCCAACAAAATCTGATAGAAAATGGAATTTATACAAATATTTTATCGCTCGACGCAGGAGCATCGTCCAACTAGCAGAACCGTAAGAAAAATAGTGGACGAAAAAGTTCGCAACCGAAGCACGAAAGTGTTAATTATAGACCTGTATCATTGACAAGTGTAATAGTAAAAATATTGGAAAAAATAATTAAAACTAAATGGGTAGAACACTTGGAGGAAAATGATATAATATCAGACAGATAGTATGGTTTTCGATCTGGAAAATCCTGTGTAACGAACTAACTCAGTTTTTATGATCGAGCCACAGAGATATTACAGGAAAGAGATGGTTGGGTTGACTGCATCTATCTGGACCTAAAAAAGGCTTTCGACAGAGTTCCCCATTAGAGGTTGTTCTGGAAACTGGAAAATATTGGAAGAGTGACAGGTAAGCTACTAACATGGATAACTAACATGGATGAAAAATTTCCAAACTGACAGAAAATTGAGGGCCATAATCAGAAGCAAGGTATCGGATTGGAGGAATGTCACGAGTGGAGTACCACAGGGTTCAGTTCTTGTACCGGTAATGTTCATTGTCTACATAAACAATCTACCAGTGGGATTACAGAATTACATGAACATGTTTGCTGATGATGCTAAGATAATAGGAAAGATAAGCAACCTAGATGATTGCCATGCCCTTCAAGAAGACCTGGTCAAAATAAGTATATGGAGCAACACCTGGCAAATGGAATTTTATGTGAATAAATGCCACGTTATGGAATGTGGAATTGGAGAACATAGACCCCACATAACCTATAAATTATGTGAGAAGTCTTTAAAGAATTCTGACAAAGAAAGGGATCTAGGGGTGGTTCTAGATAGAAAACCATCACCTGAGGACCACATTAAGAACATTGTGCGAGGAGCCTATGCTACACTTTGTAACCTCAGAATTGCTTTTAAATATATGGATGGAGAAATACTAAAGAAATTGTTCACGACTTTTATTAGACCAAAGCTGGAATATGCAGCGGTTGTATGGTGCCCATGTCTTAAGAAGCACATCATAGTCGACCAAAGAGCCAAAGCTCAATCCCCGCAAGCACAATTAGGTAAGTAACAGAGAAGCAGAACTAGGAAACAGGATTGGTTGAACAGAAAGTGCGAGAGGGCCAGAGACCAAAAGACACAAAAATGGAATCAATACAGGAAGAGGCCAAACCCCCAAACATACCAGCGATACAAAGATGCGAGAAACAACTACACGGCAGTGAAGAGAGAGGCAGAAAGAAATTTTGAAAAAGGGATTGCAGACAAATGTAAAACAGAACCAGGTCTATTCTATAAATTCATAAACAACAAATTGCAGGTAAAGTATAATATTCAGAGGTTGAAAATGGGAAATAGATTCACGGAAAATGAAAAGGAAATGTGTGAAACATTAAACGAAAAGTTCCAACGTGTGTTTGTACAAAATGAAATCTTCAGGGAACCAGATACAATAAGAATTCCAGAGAACAACATAGAGCACATAGAGGTGTCTAGAGACGAAGTGGAAAAAATGCTGAAGGAGCTAAATAAGAACAAAGCAGTTGGCCCAGATGGAGTTTCACCATGGATTCTGAGAGAATGTGCACATGAGCTCAGCATTCCTCTTCAACTGATTTTTCAGGCATCCCTGTTTACAGAAGTTGCAGCTGATGTGTGGAAAAAGGCTAACATAGTTCCAATCTACAAAAGTGGAAGCAGGGAAGACCCCCCTTAATTATAGACCGGTATCATTGACAAGTGTAATAGTCAAAATATTGGTAAAAATAATTAAATCTAAATGGATAGAACACCTGGAGAGAAATGATATAATATCAGACAGATAGTATGGTTTTCGATCTGGAAGATCCTGTGTATCGAATTTACTCAGTTTCTATGAT
The DNA here is from genome assembly GCA_020271785.1 of Procambarus virginalis. Lineage (NCBI taxonomy): Eukaryota > Metazoa > Arthropoda > Malacostraca > Decapoda > Cambaridae > Procambarus > Procambarus virginalis. The sequence goes on from WNGS01009505.1 coordinate 107,550, forward strand.
CGAGCAACAGAGATATTACAGGAAAGAGATGGTTGGGTTGACTGCATCTATCTGGACCTGAAAAAGGCTTTTGACAGAGTTCCACATAAGAGGTTGTTCTGGAAACTGGAAAATATTGGAGGAGTGACAGGTACGCTTCTAACATGGATGAAAAATTTTCTGACTGATAGAAAAATGAGAACTGTGATCAGAGGCAATGTATCGGACTGGAGAAATGTCACAAGTGGAGTACCACAGGGTTCAGTTCTTGCACCAGTGATGTTTATTGTCTACATAAATGATCTACCAGTTGGTATACAGAATTATATGAACATGTTTGCTGATGATGCTAAGATAATGGGAAGGATAAAAAACTTAGATGATTGTCATGCCCTTCAAGATGACCTGGACAAAATAAGTATATGGAGCACCACTTGGCAAATGGAATTTAATGTTAATAAATGCCATGTTATGGAATTGGAGAACACAGACCCCACACAACCTATATATTATGTGAGAAATCTTTAAAGAATTCTGATACAGAAAGAGATCTAGGGGTGGTTCTAGATAGAAAACTATCACCTGAGGACCACATAAAGAATATTGTGCGAGGAGCCTATGCCATGCTTTCTAACTTCAGAATTGCTTTTAAATACATGGATGGCGATATACTAAAGAAATTGTTCACGACTTTTGTTAGGCCAAAGCTAGAATATGCAGCGGTTGTGTGGTGCCCATATCTTAAGAAGCACATCAACAAACTGGAAAAGGTGCAAAGACATGCTACTAAGTGGCTCCCAGAACTGAAGGGCAAGAGCTACGAGGAGAAGTTAGAGGCATTAAATATGCTAAAACTAGAAGACAAGAAAAAGAGGTGATATGATCACTACATACAAAATAGTAACAGGAATTGATAACATCGATAGGGAAGATTTCCTGAGACCTGGAACGTTAAAGAACAAGAGGTCATAGATATAAACTAGCTAAACACAGATGCCGAAGAAATATAAGAAAATTCACTTTCGCAAACAGAGTGGTAGACGGTTGGAACAAGTTAGGGGAGAAGGTGGTGGAGGCCAAGACCGTCAGTAGTTTCAAAGCATTATATGACAAAGAGTGCTGGGAAGACGGGACACCACGAGCGTAGCTCTCATCCTGTAACTACACTTAGGTAATTACACTAAGGTAATAAAAAATTACATCAAGAAACTGGAAAAGGTGCAACGACATGCCACTAAGTGGCTCCCAGAACTGAAGGACAAGAGCTACAAGGAGAGGTTAGAGGCATTAAATATGCAAAAACTAGAAGAAAAAGAGGCGATATGATCACTACGTTCAAAATAGTAACAGGAATCAATAAAATTGATAGGGAAGAATTCCTGAGACCCAGAACTTCAAGAACAAGAGGTCATAGATTTAAACTAACGAAACAAAGCTCCCGGAGAAATATACGAAAATTCACTTTTGTAAACAGAGTGGTAGACGGTTGGAACAAGTTAAGTGAGAAGGTAGTGGAGGCCAAGACCGTCAGTAGTTTCAAAGCATTATACGACAATGAGTGTTGGGAAGATGGGACACCACGAGCATAGCTCTCATCCTGTAACTACACTTAGGTAATTTTACTTAGGTAATTATATATATTCTCAGACCTGACTATCTGCTACACTGAGCAGATATGGGAAAACATCAGCTATGGGAAAAGGATTGTCCTTCACTGGTGTTCTTTAACTTATGAGGAAATCGTCACCTTTGTTAAAACGCTACCTGACATTACATGAAATTTGATAGATTCTGAAATTGTTAAAATGCTATTTGACAGTGCATGAAATTTGATAGAATTTGAAATTATATGAAATTGGATAAATTTTGACATGAAATTACATAGATTTTTATCATAAAGTACAAATAACCCTACCCTATCTCCAATTGTTAACTGAAGGCTCTGCAGCATGGGATCTTCAGCAAAATCATTACTATGGTATATCTGGCGGATTTTCTTAATTCTGTCTGCAGGAGGAACTGCTGTTGTTCGTATAAACTGGGCTGTTTCTCGGTCACTCAACTTTTGACCCACTCTCTGTCTAGACAGTTTGCAAATCTGGAAAAAACATTATATTCTTCAGAAGTATTACAATCTCACATCTATTTCATATATCAGCATAATCAGCAATAATAAATAATATCCAAATATGCAAACAAACAAAAAGCATGCAAAGTTAAAATAAATGAACAAGTAGTATGTAAAATTCAAAAATAAATATTTAGAAGATTTTAACATATAAGTATCCACTCAATTTAACGGCCTCTTTTATACT
>WNGS01009506.1:0-10617 GCA_020271785.1 Procambarus virginalis
CGAGCCCAAGGCTACCCTTTTAGAAATATTGACATTAATTGCGACCCTTCTGCGATTTTCATGAAGTTTCTCCGATTTTCATCTGTGATGTGTTTTCCGAAAAGTTTTAAACAGCGTTCAGTACTTCATAATATTAAATTTTCTGAGATAGAGCGAGAAAGATAAAGAAAAAGAAAGAGAAAGAAAAAAATATAAAGTGTGACACGTGGTCAGGAGGGGAGGTTGGGTGGCTCCTTGGTGCTATCCTTTTTTGAAAATTTGTGGTGTTTACCAACTCGTTGGAATCTGTGTTTTGTGTGTGACGTGTGTGAATACTCAATGATCGTTGTGGATAGTCTGCCGACAACGTGGGCCATGATCCCTTCGTGATTTTAGGGATGCTGTGTCGTGTGTGTGTGTGTACTGTGAACTGGGGAGTGTGCGGCTCTGTCAGGCCTCTTGGGAATACACATGCCGGCCGCCCCACCCCCATTTCCCCGCCACTGTGTCCCATAGGTCAGGTCATGACTGAACTCTCTCTCGCTCTGTCGGGTGTGGTACCTGACTGTGCTTGCCTAGAGTGGCTTTTTCTGGGCGTAGCTATGTTGCACCATATTAGTATCTTGAAAGTTAGATATGTCTCGGAACTTCCTCCACTGTTTTTCTGTTGTGTTTGTAGTTGTACTGGAAGAACTAAAGAGTTTGTTCAGTGCAATGAAGATAATTGTCTTAACATTTGACATACACAGTGCAAGACAGACATTGACTTCGGCTGTATCCAAATGCAAGATCTCAGGACTCGGCGGGGGATTGCTGATCCTGTGGAGTACGATATAGAGTCTGACTTAGAAAGACCTTACTAATTCTTACCTAGCAGCCACGTCTACTGATCAACAGGCTGGCTTTGTTAAGTTTTACAAACTCTCCCAGAAGTTTCTTCATCATAGGGCGGCTCTGATTGACATTCTAGGACTGATTGACTCTTTCAAGGCAGAGTGTGAAAATCGGAACACAGTTTCAACCAAAGACTCTAGCTACTCTGCACAAAGCGTTGAGGTTGACAGTTGCTGGGCCAATCACATTGCTAGTACCTTCGTGTTTAAGGCTTGGTGGCAATCGATCCATCATAAAGCCTCACAGGGAGCCTCGACCCACAACTCCGAATCTGCTGGTCATCCAGACACACATTTGTCGCAACCAACACCTTCTGTCACACTAACTGAGGAAACGCTCAGCAATTCAAATAGAACACACGGTGTGACTTCCACTCCTGCCATTCCAGACACACTGGTACCTACATCTACAGCTTTCAATCAACCTGTGCCCACATCACCTGTACAAGGGCTAAATCAAAATTCTACCAGCCAGAATAGGCCTAGTGGGAGTAGGCATAGGCGTGGCCGACCTAACCAGCGTTCTCAGCCTCCACACTCTCAGGCACAACATAACCATAACCAGGCACTGCATCGTCAGCCTCCTGAACAATGCCAGAACCAGCAGCACACTCAGCACGCTTCTCATCTCTTAAATCAGTGGCTTAGCTCTGTCAGTCAACTTCCCAGCCTCATAGTAAGGCTTTGCTCTAATTGCAATCACAAGGGGCATACGCCTAAACCTGTCGGAGTGATCTTAGGTGCAACCTCTGCCAGGGAAGTGGGCATCAAGAGGACACATGTCGAACCATAAGGGATCTGAATAGACAAGAACAAATGTTTAGAGCCCTTAACTTGGATCAATCTAAGAAATACCCAGACTTGATGCATACTCTTACTCGTCTGCATCCTTACTATCCATATACAAGCTCTACAGGTGGCGCTGTGCCTTACTCAGCACAGCAGAGTTACACACCACCAGCAGACCAGCTACACTGTCTATCACCCATACACAGCTGCCTTCTCAAACAACATGCAGACATGAGGAGTCAATCCATCAGCATATTGTCTGCCAACATCAGTGGCTTCATTACCCATATTGGCGATCTCAAACGCAGGTTTGTGAACACTCCTCGTCCTGTTGTGGTTGTTGTGCAAGAAACATTTCTGGATGACAGGACCCCTGAGAACTTTGCAACAATTGCCGGGTTGCGCCGAGACAGGCAGGGGTCAAGGAGGAGGTGTTGCAGTGTGCACCAGCAAATCTATGCATGCTCAACCCATTGATGTGGTAATCCCTGGTCATCTTGAAATTGTTCTTAAAAATTTGCATAAATCCAGGTACCTCAATATTCTTATGTGCAATATACAGACCTCAGTGGCAGGGTGCTTCCCCAGTTAACTTCCTGATGGACAACCTAAACTCCCCGCTAAAACACAACAACTGTCAGCGCAATATAATTGTCGGTGACCTCAATCAGTATCTCATATAGAGGGATTTTGATGAACTCTTTGCAATCTTCAATCTTGAATATTTATTGAGCTTTCCACTCCACATATCAGGTTCGTCCCTCGTTCCTGTCGTAACTGACCTTCCTGCAAGCATAGTTCACTTCAGACCTCTGGGATATGTTGGTTCTTCAGACCACCGGTCTTTACTACACTGGCTATCCTGATAGATCGAGGCCTCCGAGATCGAGGACTTTTATACAGTCTCCGTGGTGTAGTGGTAAGACACTCGCCTGGCGTTCCGCGAACGCTATGTCATGGGTTCGTATCCTGGCCGGGGAGGATTTACTGGGTGCAATTCCTTAACTGTAGCCTCTGTTTAACGCAACAGTAAAATGTGTACTTGGATGAAAAACGATTCTTCGCGGCGGGGATCGTATTCCAGGGACCTGCCCGAAACGCTAAGCGTACTAGTGGCTGTACAAGAATGTAACAACTCTTGTATATATCTCAAAAAAAAAAAAAAAAGGTGAAAACTCTGTCTGAACTACCTGGCTTTAGGATAGAGGGAATTAGCCATCCCTCCGCTCAGAGCCTGAAGTAACTGATTGGAATGCTTTGATTCATGGGGATGTGAAAACGAAGTAAACGCTTTTACCAGCCGTATACTGGACCTACAGCATAGCCATATCCCTCACCGGCAGAATGTGACCAAGCCTACCGATCAGTTTTGGTTTAGATATCGCTGCCGGATGGCAGCTGAAGCCAAAAACAAGGCCATGGTGGAGATTTAAAAGGCATTCCTCGGCTCGTAACATAAACATTCATAGACAATCTTGTCGAATAATGAAGGATCTAAAGTGGGCTATACCCAGATGGGAATCCGAAACTCGAAGAAAATTTGCATCTGGAAGTGTTTGATTCAAGGCTGGTGGTCCCTGGTGAAAGATCAGCAGGGATAATCATCTGAAGACACAATCCCACCTTTAAACCTGAAGGATAGAACTGTTGCAACCAGCAATCAAGAGAAGGCTGATCTACTGGCAAACCACTTTGCTGCCAATATGCAAGTCCCTAATTCTGAATGTCAGCCTCCACATATTGCCCCCAGACACTGTGTCTAGGACGACTGAATGTGGTTACACAGCAGGCTGAAGTTCTCAATCTCCTTAAAACGCTAGACACAATAAAGTTGTGGGGCCAGATAAGGTCAGTCCAAGACTGCTACGAAGCTGCGCTGACCTGTTGGCTCCACCTCTCACGTGCCTCTCCCAACTCTGCCTAGCGCAAGGAATTTGGCCCTCCTTAAGTAAGAAGGCAAACGTTGTTCCAGTACACAAAAAGAAGAGCTGCTCAGTGGTTGGTAACAATAAACCAGTGTCACTGCTCTCCATTACTGGTAAAATCCTTGAATCATTTATCGCTCAGCAAATGATATAATTTTTGATCATCATCGGCTAATATGTATTCGACAATATGGTTTTAGAAAAGGCCGATCTGCTGCTGATCTCGTGTTAAATCTCTCTACTAAGTGGCCTCAGTCACTGGATTAGTCCAAGATCAGCTGTGTTGTTGCACTAGATATAGCAGGAACCTTTCATCGGTTTGGAACTTTTGATTATTAGTGAAGCTTCAAGCACTAGGCATCTCAGTCTCCATCTTATAGTTAGTAAAGACTATCTTCAAGAACGCACTCGAAGGGTCGCCGTTCTTGAAGATTCTGCTCCTCAATGGAGCAGAATCTTCATCGATCGCAAACTTTCAGCGAATTCTGCCTGGGTAGGAGATGGCATGTCTCATTTGTGTCTGAGACAGCACAAGCGAGGATGATAACTACTGCACATGGCATAACAGATAGGCTTGCAAATGGGTATCAAAATCCTGGAGTTTACAGATGAAATTGACATTTTGGGAATGAAGTTGGACTCTTCAATCATAATGAAGAGCCACGTGCTTAACCTAGCTCAAAAAACAGCCAGGACACTTACATCCCTAAAGCGCATCTCACATATTCTAGACAGCAAGGGCTTCAAAACCTTATACGAAGCACAGGTTCGCTCTCATGTAGAATATGCACCTCTTTCCTGTATCTCCTGACCCCATCATACTGTTGGACAAAGTGGGGAGACGAGCGAGGAGGCACATCTCTGGCCTTGACCAAGTCTGGTGGGAACTGTCTGAACTTCAGAGCCTGCAACACCGTCGTGACGTTGATGGTATTACTGGTATGTACAAGGCGAACATACTCAAAGTTCCGTTCGTAGCCCAACTCCGTGAACTACCAGATGTTGCCACCCGTAGCACTAGGCTCTCAACCTTCAATAGTCTCATGCAGGAAATGCCTGTCTCAAGAACATCACTCCATCAGTGAAGATTCCTTCCAAGTCTGACTCGCCTTTGGAACGTGTTGACCGATCAATTTGATATACGAGAGAGAGAGAGAGAGAGAGAGAGAGAGAGAGAGAGAGAGAGAGAGAGAGAGAGAGAGAGAGAGAGAGAGAGAGAGAGAGAGAGACAGACAGAGAGAGTGTGTGTGTGTGTGTGTGTGTGTGTGTGTGTGTGTGTGTGTGTGTGTGTGTGTGTGTGTGTGTGTGTGGGAGGGAATGAGGAGTGTAGAAGGGGTAGCAGAAAGGAATGGAGAGAAAGGAGGAGGGGGGTGGGGGAAGAAACCGAGGAACAACCGGGTACGCTATCTTGACAATACATAAAATAAAGTGTTTCTCTTCTATTTATTGAATCAAATACAAAATAATTTTTTATTATAATGGAGAAAACGCTTCCTAATTCACAGAATTACGATTTAGATTGAGGTTAAGAATAAACTAAGAGGACCAAATACCTCTTTCTATTACTTCCATATCAATGTTAATGTTCTTTTGCCAATTACTCATTGCCATTTACATTGTTATTTACCCATTGCCATTTACAAATTAAATTAACAAGAATATAAAAAAACATCAAATCTCACAAATTCCTTGTGCCATTTCATCACAATACCAGTCATTAAAAAACAAGTGCCATCCTGGATGCAATTCAGCGCAGTTCTGTTCTATTCCACCAAATGGCTGTTGAATATTGTCACATCCCTCGTTGGCCCAGAATGGTGTTCCCATCTGCACATAAGAACCGTCGGTCCAGGTCCACGTTCCTTCATGGCCTTCGTCAGTAGCGCCAATCCAGTAATAATGCTCAGTCCAACCTGTTGTGGGAGAGAGAGAGAGAGAGGCGGCTAATGATCACATTACTTCAAATGGACATATTCAGTTTTTCAGGTACACCAATTAATGTTTAGATTTACAATGGTCCGACAATTTACAGTGGTCCGATCCTGAACTGTGAGCAACGAAAGTGATATGTCGAAGGAATTACCTGTTGAGTATGATAAGAAAGGATTTGTAAAGTTTTGTATTGATTTGAATTTGTAAAGCTGTGAATAAATGTATTCACATAGTTTACAAAATTCTTTTACATTTATAAGTACTAGTATTAATAAGAACACTAGTGTTATTTTTACCTAACGCAAGTAAGAATTCACGTGGATCACGTAGTACAGTTCTGGTCACCGTGTGAAATAATTGACATCAACTATTTGAAAAAAATCACTTGGAACGACCAGGTTAACCACTAGTAGTAGGAATCTTTCTTATGAAGAACATTTCATTTTTATCAAAGGCCAAAAGCGAGGGAAGATATAACTTGATGGAAGACATTACTTGAGGGAAGACAGTACTTGACGGTACGATATTACTTGAGAGAAAATATGATTTGAAGGAAGAAATAAATGGATAAAGGGTAATGACAAAAATATAAATAAGGAGAATACACTATCAAAGCAAGTTTTCCACTTAAAAAAAATCATTTCAAAAGGGTAGAGGTAAACCTTGGTATGGTAACTAAGCGGTAGATGAGGGGAACCTACAACCAACGAGTGTTACTCAAGGAAATTCCTTGGTATGCTTTAAAAATATAATAAGACATTTATGAAAATAGTTGGGAATAAATTAGACCTGCCTCACTTGTCAGTAGGCCTACTTCAGTTTTCTACCTTGCATGTGCTAGTGGGCCTAATGAAGTGTTTCCTTTTTCCTACCGTCTTATACTTTATTGATGTAGCCCGGAAGTGATAATATGTTAAAATTTCCTAATTTAGAATAGTATTTGTGAGGAGTTTTTTGACACACCGGTGGAGAAATTATCATACATTATCTAGTAAGATGTGATTACCTTTCGGAAATTTTTGATGGTAATAATGATGGCCTAGATGAGTAGTAATGAGAGGTAATGCAATGTTGATAACTGGACCTACAAACTGAATTGTCTATATCACTGGAATAATATGGTAATAGTTGAAACGTTGCTTCTAGCATTTACACAGGTGTATTTGGTTAATATGAGTCTTTTGTGTTTTCAAACGTGAACATTGAACTCAATAATGTTAATGGACATTATATTATTAGAATTACCATACATGTCGACATACCGTTGCCGTGAATGTAACGAACAATATCAGCGAACAGGTCTCCGCTGTCCAGCTTGAGGAGTTCCCCTTCAAGTCCTTGACAGATCTTGCGCATGTCAGACCAAGAAGCTGTTTTCACGTTTTCAAAGTAGAGGCACCGGCCACCCACCTCCACGAACGGTACAGGGCACTCAAGCTCTGCATTACCTGTGTGAAGCAAAATGTTGTGCCAGTGGACACACAGTCATTCTGTGGCGAATTGCTGTCTTTATTCCACATCTCCTAAATATTTTACAAGTTATTATTGTATGGAGAAAAAATGATCTACGATTCTCGCCTATGGAATAATTTGTAAGTTATTCTTCATTTATATTTAGGGGAAGCATTTTCATACCTATGTCTGACGTCGATATTGATTGCAGGATGAATCCCGTAGCTGACGTTCCTGTAAAAATTGCAAACTAATAAAACTAAAGTAATTGATGTGTTTTATCCCTTAATATTCTCATTAAATACTCAGTGACCAGATAGATTTTAAGACTAAATGAATGAGATCTTTGTACTCAAATTATTATTCAGGTAACATCGTGTCCACTGCAAGATTCAGGATTATAGAGCAGCAACAGCTTTGTCTATTGTATACTCACCACTGTTTTAAGAATATCAACAACTAAAATTAATTAGTCAAAATAGCAGCTACCTGATAACCCTACAAAATCAATTTGAATTTTGATTTGTCGTGCTAAGATGATTTTAACTCTATAGCCTAAAAAAAGTTTGAGTCTCGTCGTGGACGTGGTGGTGAGCAGACGTGTTTCGTTCGCTCTGCTACTGGCGTCTTGTGTGGTGGACGTGTTTTGTCGTCGCTGGTAGCCGGCGTGTTGACGCATGGCCGGATAACGTCGCGCTGGGGTGGTATATGTGCCATATATGGGCTCCTACACACCTCCACTCAAGCGGAAGGAGTCCATAGGGCTCAATTTTAGTTGTCATGTTGATCCCGACCTTGTATCCACGACGATCTTCGATGTTTTAAAGATCAAGACGGAAGAAATATTTTGGTTACAACCACTGCCAGGGAAACAGAGTGGTGTTGAAATTTGAAAACAATGTGGCGTTTTCAGAGTTTCTAAAGAAGTATGATGATGAAATTATAAGTTTACCTAATGGGAAAGGATCAGTAGAAGTGATTAATTTGAGCAAAACGTTTACATACGTTTCTGTGAGGGATGCGCCATTTGAAATGTTGAATGGAACTATTACACGCATACTGCAACAATATGGAAGTGGACAATGTTCGTTTCAATAAATAACCTATGGACTAGGGAAGAGGCGTGTTTTAATGGAACAAGAACAGTAAAGATGGAACTTCATCGTAATATTCCTTCATCAATGTTAGTAGAAGGTCAGTATATTAAATTATATACAATGCCAACTGCAAACTTGTTTTAAGTGTGGGCGTAACTGTCACATGGCTGCTGCCTGCCAGGTGACCTGTTAAATACCATCGACGAGTGAACCTTAGTGCTTCTGCACCTTCAGTTAGTGTCCATGTGAGATTTTGTCAGGCCAACACCCTTTGTCACATTCAGCTCCAACAGATTCCTTTTGGTTGGGAATGGATTACTGTTGTGATGATGTAGTGGTAATAGTCCCAATCGCGACCGTTTGCTTTTTCCAACGGCTGCAAGGTTGGCACAGGGATGTTTTCAGGTTTTCCCCATGGACAGGCATAGTCGCAGGGGTGTTTTCCATTTTTTCCCGGCACATTTTCATTCCCATATATTTTCAAAATATAATAAATACCCTATATATTCAAACACATCAAATATTATATTACATAAATAAATACCCACCTACATACTATTCATATAGATAAACCAGGGTGTATATGTCACATTGAAATAAATTATCGTTATTATTAATAAAAATCTAAGGTTGTGATTAAGGGCACTAAATATTAAATTTACACCATTCACAAAATGCCACACTGTACCTACACTAAAATACACAAAATCAAAAACAACACCAGTATAAAACCAATACTTTACATCGAATATAGCATTCACACAAATATCACATTTACAACAGAAAATCTTACATTTACAAACACACTAATATTCTTTATGCACAAAATATATTATTTACCACAAATGTATAATTACTACAAAATATATCACTCACAAAATATGCAATTTACACACAAAATATGCAATTCACAACAAATATTGTATTATAGACAAAATATGTTACTTACATACAAAATATGTCTTTGCACACCAAAATAACTATTTACAAAAATATTGCATGTACACACAAAATGTAACATTTACACCAAGTCTGGTATTTGCATAAATAGCAAACGCTATGCACTTATACAATCAAAATGCGCTTTTCACTAAATTACACAATTCCTCATACATAGATTTTCCAATACCCACAGTATTGTCTCATAAACCAAAATATGCTTTCATACTTGCACATGATGACCTATTTCAATTAATGTACGGAACTTACCTAAATGCACAACTTGCACAAAAAATGAGTTGCATCAGTTCCACTTCAGCATTAAAACACAGATTGCATAAATAAGTCAATTCGCAAAAAGTGATTATGAGACAAGGAAATTAATACACAAATTATGTAATTAATTCACATCTTTGCACAATTAATACATCCAAACTTGCTATATGATTGAATAACTTGCACAAATGCACAATGACAATATACTACAGTGGCAAATACACAATTCATCAATATACAATTACACAACAAGTCCATTAAGGCACAACTTGCACAATGAATACACATCTTTCATAATTAATCACTTTATAAATGTATCATATACATATCCCACGAATACATACAATACATAACTACCCCAAATAACCCTTAAATCATAATTAGCACAAATACCCAATCACACACTGCAAGTACAGCATATACACAATACACAACTTGACAAATATCAATAACACTTGCATAATACGAACAAACCATCAGCACATATACATAATACAACCAATTTCCACAAATACACTCACTAAACATATCATGTTATTACACACAGTACAAACTACACATTTGCAGATAATAATTATACATAATTGCTATCATCTTGTAACGTTATGCAAAATACTTCATTACAACCCGCACAATATACAGAACTTGCCATATAATCATTGAGGTATTTATACAAATCAGTAAACCAACTTGGACAATCAATCATGATTTGCATAATATTTTTCTAGGTATGTTAGGTCATCAATTATAATATGCTGAATTTAACAAAAAAAAAAAAGATTTCCCCAAAGTCAGAGTTTCACATATAAAAGTAGAATGTCTGACTCCTATGAGCTCAAATATAAAAACACACAACATTTCCATAAATGTTTCAACGTTTAGTGCTACACTATTCACTAGCATATGTCCTTGTTTTTAATACCTAAATTAATATTCCCTTGTTACATCCTCTCCAATCATGCCACCCAATATTTATTTTTGAACATCATGACAGACTCATTGGTTCTAGCCTTAGTTATGTTAGGTTAGGGCAGTGGGGTTAGAAAGTTCATTCTATATAATTAAGTAAATTGACTAATCCTATCAAAAATGCATCCTATTAGAACCAAAATCATCTAAATCTAGCAAAAATTATACTTATAACAACAAATTTAACCAAATCAATCTAGCAAAAGCTAACTAACTAAATATAAGCGTCCCATATCCTCACATGCAACCCTGGAATTACCTCGTCATCATTACATGACCACCTATACTCAAACCCAAATAGGCTAATTTATACTATTTTATGAACAAACTAGTTCATTACCCCTAAGATATAATATATCTTGCCCT
>WNGS01009509.1:0-10556 GCA_020271785.1 Procambarus virginalis
GAGGGAGACCCTGAGGAAGACACTGAGGAAGACACTGAGGAAGACACTGAGGGAGACACTGAGGAAGACACTGCAGGAGACACTGAGGGAGACACTGAGGAAGACACTGAGGGAGACACTGCAGGAGACACTGAGGGAGACACCATCTACTAGTATATACACGCAACAATCAAGTGTCAGGAATTGTACTATTCTGACATACACTTCCAGTAGCTTCAAATTCCATGTTAATTCCAAATTAATTCCATGTACAAATTAGCTTCATGGTACGTTAGAAAGAGTACACGTTAATACCAATAGACATTGTCCACCATCATCCCAACAGTCACAGGCAGGATGAACACGGACCACAACACCCAGAGAAGTTATACATATATGCAAATACATTTTATCTTGCATGTAAAATATTAGTTTTCCAAACAACATAGACACTTTCCACATTTTCTGTCATAATGCAAAGTGTCTCATTCACTTCTATATTCCGGATTCAACGGCTAAGTGTGTGGGTTGCCTCTCTTTAATCCTCTTCTATTTACATAAAGGTGTTAGTCTTTAATATGTAAGAAAGCTTTTATATTCTTTCCTGAAATGGTTTCTTGCGCCCCTCCGGCCGGCGTTCCCATTCCTTCCTTTATTGATATTTGGTTCTTAACGTTCACTGGCACTACTGCTGGCAGTGTTCACTGGCACTACTGCTGGCAGTGTTCACTGGCACTATGGCTGGCAGTGTTCACTGGCACTACTGCTGGCAGTGTTCACTGGCACTACTGCTGGCAGTGTTCACTGGCACTATGGCTGGCAGTGTTCACTGGCACTATGGCTGGCAGTGTTCACTGGCACTATGGCTGGCAGTGTTCACTGGTACTACTGCTGGCAGTGTACACTGGTACTACTGCTGGCAGTGTTCACTGGTACTACTGCTGGCAGTGTTCACTGGCACTATGGCTGGCAGTGTTCACTGGTACTACTGCTGGCAGTGTTCACTGGTACTACTGCTGGCAGTGTACACTGGTACTACTGCTGGCAGTGTTCACTGGCACTATGGCTGGCAGTGTTCACTGGTACTACTGCTGGCAGTGTTCACTGGCACTATGGCTGGCAGTGTTCACTGGCACTACTGCTGGCAGTGTTCACTGGTACTACTGCTGGCAGTGTACACTGGTACTACTGCTGGCAGTGTTCACTGGTACTACTGCTGGCAGTGTTCACTGGTACTACTGCTGGCAGTGTTCACTGGCACTACTGCTGGCAGTGTTCACTGGCACTACTGCTGGCAGTGTTCACTGGTACTACTGCTGGCAGTGTTCACTGGTACTACTGCTGGTAGTGTTCACTGGTACTACTGCTGGTAGTGTTCACTGGTACTACTGCTGGTAGTGTTCACTGGTACTACTGCTGGCAGTGTTCACTGGTACTACTGCTGGCAGTGTTCACTGGTACTACTGCTGGCAGTGTTCACTGGTACTACTGCTGGCAGTGTTCACTGGCACTACTGCTGGCAGTGTTCACTGGCACTATGCTGGCAGTGTTCACTGGCACTACTGCTGGCAGTGTTCACTGGCACTACTGCTGGCAGTGTTCACTGGTACTACTGCTGGCAGTGTTCACTGGTACTACTGCTGGCAGTGTTCACTGGCACTATGGCTGGCAGTGTTCACTGGCACTACTGCTGGCAGTGTTCACTGGCACTACTGCTGGCAGTGTTCACTGGTACTACTGCTGGCAGTGTTCACTGGCACTATGGCTGGCAGTGTTCACTGGCACTATGGCTGGCAGTGTTCACTGGTACTATGGCTGGCAGTGTTCACTGGCACTATGGCTGGCAGTGTTCACTGGCACTATGGCTGGCAGTGTTCACTGGCACTATGGCTGGCAGTGTTCACTGGTACTATGGCTGGCAGTGTTCACTGGCACTATGGCTGGCAGTGTTCACTGGCACTATGGCTGGCAGTGTTCACTGGCACTATGGCTGGCAGTGTTCACTGGTACTATGGCTGGCAGTGTTCACTGGCACTATGGCTGGCAGTGTTCACTGGCACTACTGCTGGCAGTGTTCACTGGCACTACTGCTGGCAGTGTTCACTGGTACTACTGCTGGCAGTGTTCACTGGCACTACTGCTGGCAGTGTTCACTGGCACTACTGCTGGTAGTGTTCACTGGCACTATGGCTGGCAGTGTTTACTGGCACTACTGCTGGTAGTGTTCACTGGCACTACTGCTGGGTGTGTTCACTGGCACTATGGCTGGCAGTGTTCACTGGTACTACTGCTGGTAGTGTTTACTGGCACTACTGCTGGCAGTGTTCACTGGCACTATGGCTGGTAGTGTTCACTGGCACTATGGCTGGTAGTGTTTACTGGCACTATGGCTGGTAGTGTTTACTGGCACTATGGCTGGTAGTGTTTACTGGTACTACTGCTGGTAGTGTTTACTGGTACTACTGCTGGTAGTGTTTACTGGCACTATGGCTGGTAGTGTTCACTGGTACTACTGCTGGTAGTGTTCACTGGCACTACTGCTGGTAGTGTTCACTGGTACTACTGCTGGCAGTGTTCACTGGTACTACTGCTGGTAGTGTTCACTGGTACTACTGCTGGTAGTGTTCACTGGTACTACTGCTGGTAGTGTTCACTGGTACTACTGCTGGTAGTGTTCACTGGTACTACTGCTGGCAGTGTTCACTGGTACTACTGCTGGTAGTGTTTACTGGCACTACTGCTGGCAGTGTTCACTGGTACTACTGCTGGTAGTGTTTACTGGTACTACTGCTGGCAGTGTTCACTGGTACTACTGCTGGCAGTGTTCACTGGTACTACTGCTGGTAGTGTTTACTGGCACTATGGCTGGTAGTGTTTACTGGTACTATGGCTGGCAGTGTTTACTGGCACTATGGCTGGTAGTGTTCACTGGCACTATGGCTGGTAGTGTTTACTGGCACTATGGCTGGCAGTGTTTACTGGCACTATGGCTGGTAGTGTTCACTGGCACTATGGCTGGTAGTGTTTACTGGCACTATGGCTGGCAGTGTTTACTGGCACTATGGCTGGTAGTGTTTACTGGCACTATGGCTGGTAGTGTTCACTGGCACTATGGCTGGTAGTGTTTACTGGCACTATGGCTGGTAGTGTTTACTGGCACTATGGCTGGCAGTGTTCACTGGCACTACTGCTGGTAGTGTTCACTGGCACTATGGCTGGTAGTGTTTACTGGTACTACTGCTGGTAGTGTTTACTGGCACTATGGCTGGTAGTGTTCACTGGTACTACTGCTGGTAGTGTTTACTGGCACTATGGCTGGTAGTGTTCACTGGCACTATGGCTGGTAGTGTTCACTGGTACTACTGCTGGTAGTGTTTACTGGCACTACTGCTGGCAGTGTTCACTGGTACTACTGCTGGTAGTGTTTACTGGTACTACTGCTGGTAGTGTTCACTGGCACTACTGCTGGCAGTGTTCACTGGCACTACTGCTGGTAGTGTTCACTGGCACTACTGCTGGTAGTGTTCACTGGCACTATGGCTGGTAGTGTTTACTGGCACTACTGCTGGCAGTGTTCACTGGCACTACTGCTGGTAGTGTTCACTGGTACTACTGCTGGTAGTGTTTACTGGCACTACTGCTGGCAGTGTTCACTGGTACTATGGCTGGCAGTGTTCACTGGTACTACTGCTGGTAGTGTTCACTGGTACTACTGCTGGTAGTGTTCACTGGTACTACTGCTGGCAGTGTTCACTGGTACTACTGCTGGTAGTGTTCACTGGTACTACTGCTGGTAGTGTTCACTGGCACTACTGCTGGTAGTGTTCACTGGCACTATGGCTGGTAGTGTTCACTGGTACTACTGCTGGCAGTGTTCACTGGTACTACTGCTGGTAGTGTTCACTGGCACTACTGCTGGTAGTGTTCACTGGCACTACTGCTGGTAGTGTTCACTGGTACTACTGCTGGTAGTGTTCACTGGCACTACTGCTGGTAGTGTTCACTGGTACTACTGCTGGTAGTGTTCACTGGCACTACTGCTGGTAGTGTTCACTGGTACTACTGCTGGCAGTGTTCACTGGCACTATGGCTGGCAGTGTTCACTGGCACTATGGCTGGCAGTGTTCACTGGCACTACTGCTGGCAGTGTTCACTGGTACTACTGCTGGTAGTGTTCACTGGCACTACTGCTGGCAGTGTTCACTGGCACTACTGCTGGCAGTGTTCACTGGTACTACTGCTGGTAGTGTTCACTGGCACTACTGCTGGTAGTGTTCACTGGTACTACTGCTGGTAGTGTTCACTGGCACTACTGCTGGTAGTGTTCACTGGCACTACTGCTGGCAGTGTTCACTGGCACTACTGCTGGCAGTGTTCACTGGCACTACTGCTGGTAGTGTTCACTGGTACTACTGCTGGTAGTGTTCACTGGCACTACTGCTGGCAGTGTTCACTGGCACTATGGCTGGCAGTGTTCACTGGCACTACTGCTGGCAGTGTTCACTGGCACTACTGCTGGCAGTGTTCACTGGCACTACTGCTGGCAGTGTTCACTGGCACTATGGCTGGCAGTGTTCACTGCCACTACTGTTGGCAGTGTTCACTGGCAGTGTTCACTGGCACTACTGCTGGCAGTGTTCACTGGCACTACTGCTGGCAGTGTTCACTGGCACTACTGCTGGCAGTGTTCACTGGCAGTGTTCACTGGCACTACTGCTGGCAGTGTTCACTGGCACTACTGCTGGCAGTGTTCACTGGTACTACTGCTGGCAGTGTTCACTGGCACTACTGCTGGCAGTGTTCACTGGCACTACTGCTGGCAGTGTTCACTGGTACTACTGCTGGCAGTGTTCACTGGCACTACGCTGGCAGTGTTCACTGGCACTACTGCTGGCAGTGTTCACTGGCACTATGGCTGGCAGTGTTCACTGGCACTACTGCTGGCAGTGTTCACTGGCACTACTGCTGGCAGTGTTCACTGGCAGTGTTCACTGGCACTACTGCTGGCAGTGTTCACTGGCACTACTGCTGGCAGTGTTCACTGGCACTACTGCTGGCAGTGTTCACTGGCACTACTGCTGGCAGTGTTCACTGGCACTACTGCTGGCAGTGTTCACTGGCACTATGGCTGGCAGTGTTCACTGGCAGTGTTCACTGGCACTACTGCTGGCAGTGTTCACTGGCACTACTGCTGGCAGTGTTCACTGGCACTATGGCTGGCAGTGTTCACTGGCAGTGTTCACTGGCACTACTGCTGGCAGTGTTCACTGGCACTACTGCTGGCAGTGTTCACTGGTACTACTGCTGGCAGTGTTCACTGGCACTACTGCTGGCAGTGTTCACTGGCACTACTGCTGGCAGTGTTCACTGGCACTATGGCTGGCAGTGTTCACTGGCACTACGGCTGGCAGTGTTCACTGGCACTACGGCTGGCAGTGTTCACTGGCACTACTGCTGGCAGTGTTCACTGGCACTACGGCTGGCAGTGTTCACTGGTACTACGGCTGGCAGTGTTCACTGGCACTATGGCTGGCAGTGTTCACTGGTACTACTGCTGGCAGTGTTCACTGGCACTACTGCTGGCAGTGTTCACTGGTACTACTGCTGGCAGTGTTCACTGGCACTACTGCTGGCAGTGTTCACTGGCACTACTGCTGGCAGTGTTCACTGGCACTACTGCTGGCAGTGTTCACTGGCACTACTGCTGGCAGTGTTCACTGGCACTACTGCTGGCAGTGTTCACTGGTACTACTGCTGGCAGTGTTCACTGGCACTACTGCTGGCAGTGTTCACTGGCACTACTGCTGGCAGTGTTCACTGGCACTACTGCTGGCAGTGTTCACTGGCACTACTGCTGGCAGTGTTCACTGGCACTACTGCTGGCAGTGTTCACTGGCACTACTGCTGGCAGTGTTCACTGGCACTACTGCTGGCAGTGTTCACTGGCACTACTGCTGGCAGTGTTTACTGGCAGTGTTCACTGGCACTACTGCTGGCAGTGTTCACTGGCACTACTGCTGGCAGTGTTCACTGGCACTACTGCTGGCAGTGTTTACTGGCACTATGGCTGGCAGTGTTCACTGGCAGTGTTCACTGGCACTACTGCTGGCAGTGTTCACTGGCACTACTGCTGGCAGTGTTCACTGGCACTACTGCTGGCAGTGTTCACTGGCACTACTGCTGGCAGTGTTCACTGGCACTACTGCTGGCAGTGTTCACTGGCACTACTGCTGGGTGTTCACTGGCACTACTGCTGGCAGTGTTCACTGGCACTACTGCTGGCAGTGTTCACTGGCACTACTGCTGGCAGTGTTCACTGGCACTACTGCTGGCAGTGTTCACTGGCACTACTGCTGGCAGTGTTCACTGGCACTACTGCTGGCAGTGTTCACTGGCACTACTGCTGGCAGTGTTCACTGGCACTACTGCTGGCAGTGTTCACTGGCACTACTGCTGGCAGTGTTCACTGGCACTACTGCTGGCAGTGTTCACTGGCACTACTGCTGGCAGTGTTCACTGGCACTACTGCTGGCAGTGTTCACTGGCACTATGGCTGGCAGTGTTCACTGGCACTACTGCTGGCAGTGTTCACTGGCACTATGGCTGGCAGTGTTCACTGGCACTACTGCTGGCAGTGTTCACTGGCACTACTGCTGGCAGTGTTCACTGGCACTATGGCTGGCAGTGTTCACTGGCACTACTGCTGGCAGTGTTCACTGGCACTACTGCTGGCAGTGTTCACTGGCACTACTGCTGGCAGTGTTCACTGGCACTATGCTGGCAGTGTTCACTGGCACTATGGCTGGCAGTGTTCACTGGCACTACTGCTGGCAGTGTTCACTGGCACTATGGCTGGCAGTGTTCACTGGCACTACTGCTGGCAGTGTTCACTGGCACTACTGCTGGCAGTGTTCACTGGCACTATGGCTGGCAGTGTTCACTGGCACTATGCTGGCAGTGTTCACTGGCACTACTGCTGGCAGTGTTCACTGGCACTACTGCTGGCAGTGTTCACTGGCACTATGGCTGGCAGTGTTCACTGGCACTATGGCTGGCAGTGTTCACTGGCACTACTGCTGGGTGTGTTCACTGGCACTACTGCTGGCAGTGTTCACTGGCACTACTGCTGGCAGTGTTCACTGGCACTATGCTGGCAGTGTTCACTGGCACTATGCTGGCAGTGTTCACTGGCACTATGCTGGCAGTGTTCACTGGCACTACTGCTGGCAGTGTTCACTGGCACTACTGCTGGCAGTGTTCACTGGCACTATGCTGGCAGTGTTCACTGGCACTATGCTGGCAGTGTTCACTGGCACTATGGCTGGCAGTGTTCACTGGCACTACTGCTGGCAGTGTTCACTGGCACTACTGCTGGCAGTGTTCACTGGCACTATGGCTGGCAGTGTTCACTGGCACTATGGCTGGCAGTGTTCACTGGCACTACTGCTGGCAGTGTTCACTGGCACTATGGCTGGCAGTGTTCACTGGCACTACTGCTGGCAGTGTTCACTGGCACTATGGCTGGCAGTGTTCACTGGCACTACTGCTGGCAGTGTTCACTGGCACTATGGCTGGCAGTGTTCACTGGCACTATGGCTGGCAGTGTTCACTGGCACTACTGCTGGCAGTGTTCACTGGCACTATGGCTGGCAGTGTTCACTGGCACTATGCTGGCAGTGTTCACTGGCACTACTGCTGGCAGTGTTCACTGGCACTACTGCTGGCAGTGTTCACTGGCACTATGGCTGGCAGTGTTCACTGGCACTATGGCTGGCAGTGTTCACTGGCACTATGGCTGGCAGTGTTCACTGGCACTACTGCTGGCAGTGTTCACTGGCACTACTGCTGGCAGTGTTCACTGGCACTATGCTGGCAGTGTTCACTGGCACTATGGCTGGCAGTGTTCACTGGCACTACTGCTGGCAGTGTTCACTGGCACTACTGCTGGCAGTGTTCACTGGCACTATGGCTGGCAGTGTTCACTGGCACTACTGCTGGCAGTGTTCACTGGCACTACTGCTGGCAGTGTTCACTGGCACTACTGCTGGCAGTGTTCACTGGCACTACTGCTGGCAGTGTTCACTGGCACTACTGCTGGCAGTGTTCACTGGCACTACTGCTGGCAGTGTTCACTGGCACTACTGCTGGCAGTGTTCACTGGCACTACTGCTGGCAGTGTTCACTGGCACTACTGCTGGCAGTGTTCACTGGCACTACTGCTGGCAGTGTTCACTGGCACTACTGCTGGCAGTGTTCACTGGCACTACTGCTGGCAGTGTTCACTGGCACTACTGCTGGCAGTGTTCACTGGCACTACTGCTGGCAGTGTTCACTGGTACTACTGCTGGCAGTGTTCACTGGCACTACTGCTGGCAGTGTTCACTGGCACTACTGCTGGCAGTGTTCACTGGCACTATGGCTGGCAGTGTTCACTGGCACTATGGCTGGCAGTGTTCACTGGCACTACGGCTGGCAGTGTTCACTGGCACTATGGCTGGCAGTGTTCACTGGCACTATGGCTGGCAGTGTTCACTGGTACTACTGCTGGCAGTGTTCACTGGCACTATGGCTGGCAGTGTTCACTGGCACTACTGCTGGCAGTGTTCACTGGTACTACTGCTGGTAGTGTTCACTGGCACTATGGCTGGCAGTGTTCACTGGCACTATGGCTGGCAGTGTTCACTGGCACTATGGCTGGCAGTGTTCACTGGTACTACTGCTGGCAGTGTTCACTGGCACTATGGCTGGCAGTGTTCACTGGCACTATGGCTGGTAGTGTTCACTGGTACTACTGCTGGCAGTGTTCACTGGTACTATGGCTGGCAGTGTTCACTGGCACTATGCTGGTAGTGTTCACTGGCACTATGGCTGGTAGTGTTCACTGGCACTATGGCTGGCAGTGTTCACTGGCACTATGGCTGGCAGTGTTCACTGGCACTACTGCTGGCAGTGTTCACTGGTACTACTGCTGGCAGTGTTCACTGGTACTACTGCTGGCAGTGTTCACTGGTACTACTGCTGGCAGTGTTCACTGGTACTACTGCTGGTAGTGTTCACTGGTACTACTGCTGGCAGTGTTCACTGGCACTACTGCTGGCAGTGTTCACTGGCACTACTGCTGGCAGTGTTCACTGGTACTACTGCTGGTAGTGTTCACTGGTACTACTGCTGGTAGTGTTCACTGGCACTACTGCTGGCAGTGTTCACTGGTACTACTGCTGGCAGTGTTCACTGGTACTACTGCTGGCAGTGTTCACTGGCACTACTGCTGGTAGTGTTCACTGGTACTACTGCTGGTAGTGTTCACTGGTACTACTGCTGGTAGTGTTCACTGGCACTACTGCTGGTAGTGTTCACTGGTACTACTGCTGGTAGTGTTCACTGGCACTACTGCTGGCAGTGTTCACTGGTACTACTGCTGGTAGTGTTCACTGGTACTACTGCTGGCAGTGTTCACTGGCACTACTGCTGGTAGTGTTCACTGGCACTACTGCTGGTAGTGTTCACTGGCACTACTGCTGGCAGTGTTCACTGGTACTACTGCTGGCAGTGTTCACTGGCACTACTGCTGGCAGTGTTCACTGGTACTACTGCTGGTAGTGTTCACTGGTACTACTGCTGGCAGTGTTCACTGGCACTACTGCTGGTAGTGTTCACTGGCACTACTGCTGGTAGTGTTCACTGGCACTACTGCTGGTAGTGTTCACTGGTACTACTGCTGGTAGTGTTCACTGGCACTACTGCTGGCAGTGTTCACTGGTACTACTGCTGGTAGTGTTCACTGGCACTACGGCTAGCAGTGTTCACTGGCACTACTGCTGGCAGTGTTCACTGGCACTACTGCTGGCAGTGTTCACTGGCACTATGGCTGGCAGTGTTCACTGGCACTATGGCTGGCAGTGTTCACTGGCACTATGGCTGGCAGTGTTACTGGTACTACTGCTGGCAGTGTTCACTGGTACTACTGCTGGCAGTGTTCACTGGCACTACTGCTGGCAGTGTTCACTGGTACTACTGCTGGCAGTGTTCACTGGCAGTGTTCACTGGCACTACTACTGGCAGTGTTCACTGGCACTACTGCTGGCAGTGTTCACTGGCACTACTGCTGGCAGTGTTCACTGGCACTATGGCTGGCAGTGTTCACTGGTACTACTGCTGGCAGTGTTCACTGGTACTACTGCTGGCAGTGTTCACTGGCACTATGGCTAGCAGTGTTCACTGGCACTACTGCTGGCAGTGTTCACTGGCACTACTGCTGGCAGTGTTCACTGGTACTACTGCTGGCAGTGTTCACTGGCACTACTGCTGGCAGTGTTCACTGGTACTACTGCTGGCAGTGTTCACTGGCACTATGGCTGGCAGTGTTCACTGGCACTATGGCTGGCAGTGTTCACTGGTACTACTGCTGGCAGTGTTCACTGGTACTACTGCTGGCAGTGTTCATGGTACTACTGCTGGCAGTGTTCACTGGCACTATGGATAGCAGTGTTCACTGGCACTACTGCTGGCAGTGTTCACTGGCACTACTGCTGGCAGTGTTCACTGGTACTACTGCTGGCAGTGTTCACTGGCACTAC
>WNGS01009510.1:0-35381 GCA_020271785.1 Procambarus virginalis
TAGTTGTCCTCTTCAGATCGGTTGCCATGCGTTTCATCTTCCTTCTTATGATGTCTTCAATGACCATTGAGAAGCCGTTGTGGACTAGGACCGGACCTGCCTTACCCTACAGAGTTCTTCGTCGACTTGCTTCCATCTGAGCTGTGGCTGAGAGCACGGTCGACATAAGCGTTAACAACACTCCTCTGGTACCTGTCTGGGCAGTCACTGTTGGCATATGGCACATTCCTATTGTTTGTTTCCTTAGTGTAGACTTCAGTGTGGAAACCTCCGCTCCTTTCCATGACTGTTACATCTAGAAAGGGCAGTCCATCTTCTCCATCTCGTAAGTGAAACGCAACACAGAATTCTGCTCAAATGCCTCTTTCAGCTCCTGCAGATGTCTGACATCAGGTACCTGTGTAAAAATGTCGTCAACATACCTGCAGTATATGGCCGGTTTCAAGTTCAAGTCGACTAAGACTTTTTTCTTGATAGAAACCATGTAGAAGTTCGCAAACAGGACACCTAGGGGAGAACCCATGGCGACCCCATCTACTTGCTTATACATGTGCCCATCCGGGCTCAAGAAGGGTGCCTCCTTAGTACAAGCTTGGAGTAGTTTCCTCAGGATATTTTCTGGTATGTCAAGAGGAGTACAGGCCGGATCACGATACACTCGGTCCATTATCATCCCGATTGTTTCATCCACAGGTACGTGGAAACAGTGATTCTACGTCCAACGAGGCTCTTATCCCTGTGGCCCGTATTCCCCGCAGTAAGTCAACAAATTCCTTCGGGGACTTCAGGCTGAAGGCGCAAGAGACATAAGGAGTCAGTAAGCCGTTGAGTCGTTTCGCCAGTCTAAAAGAGACAACGTCGTCTATGCCTTCAAATGCCCTCTTGGGGACTGTAAGCCTCAAAAAACTCAGTATATAAGTAAGACAACAACATCTCTTTCCAGGCGTTTAACGATGCATAAGCAACAGGGCTCCATTAAGGAACATATATTCTCTTCCCACAACCAAACCATCACCAGAGAAATCTTAGCAAACAACACAGAAATCATTGATACATACAGCGACAGCAGGCGGCTTGACATCTGCAAGGCACTACACATCAAGAAGTCAACACCACAATCAACAGCCAATTAACGCACAACTATATTCTACCCACTTCAAGACTCCGCTCCAATATAGAAACATCAAGAAATATGGGCCAATAGGCCTTCTGCAGTTCTATTTGTACCCAACTTCTGCAAATCTATACCCATTTTCACCCCACTATTGTATCACATCACCTCACCCAAATGCAGGTATAAGAGCCAATGCTGTTTCAGGCGTAAGTTGTGTGGATAAACTAAAGTCTTTGAAAATGTAATAAATTTTACTAAACGCGCTCAAGTGTTGCGTCAGACTAGAAATAAAAATGAATTTTGGAGAATTGATTTTTCATTTACCGTCACCAGTAAAAAGAAACATAAGGAAAATCGAGAAAATTCGTGTTAGAATTATTATTCTTACTTTTTCGGTCATATTTAATAATATATGTCTACAGGAAAGACTGCTACCAAAATATACTAATATATATATATATATATATATATATATATATATATATATATATATATATATATATATATATATATACATATATATATAATATATATATATATATATAAATACATACAAGGAAAACCAGCCTATGACTGCAGTAACATAAATATCAGCAAAAATATTCTTTGATAAACATCAATGATCAATCAATCACCCTATCAGTCCTAGAACACATATGTATGTCTCTGCAGGTAATCCAGCCTGTGGTTGTAACTCTATACTTCAATATACGTACTTCAATATCACTCACCCATCTTTCACTGCGTCTTCCACGCTAATGACAACCAAACACTATCAACTCCCTACAAGTAGTCAATAAGAAACTTCCCTTCCACATCTGGAAGTTCACTACCCTGACATCTTCAGGTTTTCCTAGAATCGTCTACCAGGGTCCTCCACAGCTCTCCCGGCTGCTACACCATGAAGTCTTCCTTGAGCAACAATAGTGCTTCACCACTGGTATCACAGAAGCATGTGAATCTTCATTCCACTGCTCCTCTTCTCACAGCTTGAGGTCCTGCTCCTCACTGTATGGCTGCTCTTCCACAGAGCTCAGTACCTTCCACAACCTTGGAGTCTCATCATCTACTCCCTCTCTGCTGACTTCGAAATTCTCAGCAACTCCTTCCCCAGACAAACCTGCAACCCTTCCACACGCCAATAAAAATCTTCCTCTATAAACACATAACTGAAATGAATCACACACAATAAATGTTTTACTTGACATCTCTCTGCTTTTTATATGCTGTGATGTGACTCCCCCCCCCCCCCCCCGTTTGGGCGGGTCCATTTTCTGCCCTCCCTGGGAGCCCTTCGCTTCCTGGGCGGCCCTCTCACTCAGTCGTCCACCAGCGGTCTGAGTGTGTGGATGTCGCTCCGCCCTCCAGGAAGTTCCACCATCTTTACCCTCTTATTTTGGCCTTTTGCCTCATCAAAACATGGCTAACGTACTCACAAACACTTACTATGATCGCTGGGCACACGATCAAATACAGACAATCACTGTAAACTGGTTGAAAAAGGTTTACCACAGAGTTAGATGTACAAGGGCGCTTGCTGGCCTCAGCATCAGACGTTGACGCCAAATTGCCATTTAAACTTCTCTACAGGGCTTCTTCCCTTGCAGACTCGAGCACGATGTCGTTCCCCAGGCTTCATACAAGAACGCTTGAATAATTCTCCTCTTGACATAGCACGAAATTAGAGAATCTTCCTCTGCTACCAGGAGCTTAAAAACACTGCATCCTGCTTCCACGACGGCTGTTACTCAAGTAAAGTCAAGACCCTGGCTTGAGCCTCATGCCTTCCTCACAAATTGTCGACATCTCATGTCAAGTTATTTACGTACACATGCATTCACTACCCATGCTTTTAATTGTTTGCCAAACCTAATCGAATGTTTATTATATACATTCACATGTCTATGTGTCTTTGACCTCTTAGTTAGGTCAGGTCTTGCAGAATAACTCTCAAGGTAGACTCGTTTTTCAGCTACCTGGGATCATATCACTCTTAGTTAGGTCAGGCTCGGCTAAATAACTCTCAAGGGTAGACTCGATTCTCAGGCAGCCTGGGATCATAACAGTACACAACACCAGTGTAGTGGACAGGTGTAGGTACACAACACCAGTGTAGTGGACAGTTGTAGGTACACAACACCAGTGTAGGGGACAGGTGTAGGTACACAACACCAGTGTGGGGGACAGGTGTAGGTACACAACACCAGTGTAGTGGACAGTTGTAGGTACACAACACCAGTGTAGGGGACAGGTGTAGGTACACAACACCAGTGTGGGGGACAGGTGTAGGTACACAACACCAGTGTAGGGGACAGGTGTAGGTACACAACACCAGTGTAGGGGACAGGTGTGGGTACACAACACCAGTGTGGGGGACAGGTGTGGGTACACAACACCAGTGTAGTGGACAGGTGTAGGTACACAACACCAGTGTGGGGAACAGGTGTAGGTACACAACACCAGTGTGGGGGACAGGTGTGGGTACACAACACCAGTGTAGTGGACAGGTGTAGGTACACAACAGCAGTGTGGGGGACAGGTGTGGGTACACAACACCAGTGTGGGGGACAGGTGTGGGTACACAACACCAGTGTAGTGGACAGGTGTAGGTACACAACACCAGTGTGGGTAACAGGTGTAGGTACACAACACCAGTGTGGGGGACAGGTGTAGGTACACAACACCAGTGTGGGGGACAGGTGTAGATACACAACACCAGTGTGGGGGACAGGTGTAGGTACACAACACCAGTGTGGGGGACAGGTGTAGGTACACAACACCAGTGTAGTGGACAGGTGTAGGTACACAACACCAGTGTAGGGGACAGGTGTAGGTACACAACACCAGTGTGGGGGACAGGTGTAGGTACACAACACCAGTGTGGGGGACAGGTGTAGGTACACAACACCAGTGTAGGGGACAGGTGTAGGTACACAACACCAGTGTAGTGGACAGGTGTAGGTACACAACACCAGTGTAGGGGACAGGTGTAGGTACACAACACCAGTGTAGTGGACAGGTGTAGGTACACAACACCAGTGTGGGGGACAGGTGTAGGTACACAACACCAGTGTGGGGAACAGGTGTAGGTACACAACACCAGTGTAGGGGACAGGTGTAGGTACACAACACCAGTGTAGGGGACAGGTGTAGGTACACAACACCAGTGTGGGGGACAGGTGTAGGTACACAACACCAGTGTGGGGGACAGGTGTAGGTACACAACACCAGTGTAGGGGACAGGTGTAGGTACACAACACCAGTGTGGGGGACAGGTGTAGGTACACAACACCAGTGTGGGGGACAGGTGTAGGTACACAACACCAGTGTGGGGGACAGGTGTAGGTACACAACACCAGTGTGGGGGACAGGTGTAGGTACACAACACCAGTGTAGGGGACAGGTGTAGGTACACAACACCAGTGTAGGGGACAGGTGTAGGTACACAACACCAGTGTGGGGGACAGGTGTAGGTACACAACACCAGTGTGGGGGACAGGTGTAGGTACACAACACCAGTGTGGGGGACAGGTGTAGGTACACAACACCAGTGTGGGGGACAGGTGTAGGTACACAACACCAGTGTGGGGGACAGGTGTAGGTACACAACACCAGTGTGGGGGACAGGTGTAGGTACACAACACCAGTGTGGGGGACAGGTGTAGGTACACAACACCAGTGTGGGGGACAGGTGTAGGTACACAACACCAGTGTGGGGGACAGGTGTAGGTACACAACACCAGTGTGGGGGACAGGTGTAGGTACACAACACCAGTGTGGGGGACAGGTGTAGGTACACAACACCAGTGTGGGGGACAGGTGTAGGTACACAACACCAGTGTGGGGGACAGGTGTAGGTACACAACACCAGTGTGGGGGACAGGTGTAGGTACACAACACCAGTGTGGGGGACAGGTGTAGGTACACAACACCAGTGTGGGGGACAGGTGTAGGTACACAACACCAGTGTGGGGGACAGGTGTAGGTACACAACACCAGTGTGGGGGACAGGTGTAGGTACACAACACCAGTGTGGGGGACAGGTGTAGGTACACAACACCAGTGTGGGGGACAGGTGTAGGTACACAACACCAGTGTGGGGGACAGGTGTAGGTACACAACACCAGTGTGGGGGACAGGTGTAGGTACACAACACCAGTGTGGGGGACAGGTGTGGGTACACAACACCAGTGTGGGGGACAGGTGTAGGTACACAACACCAGTGTGGGGGACAGGTGTAGGTACACAACACCAGTGTGGGGGACAGGTGTAGGTACACAACACCAGTGTGGGGGACAGGTGTGGGTACACAACACCAGTGTGGGGGACAGGTGTAGGTACACAACACCAGTGTGGGGGACAGGTGTAGGTACACAACACCAGTGTAGGGGACAGGTGTAGGTACACAACACCAGTGTGGGGGACAGGTGTAGGTACACAACACCAGTGTGGGGGACAGGTGTAGGTACACAACACCAGTGTGGGGGACAGGTGTGGGTACACAACACCAGTGTAGGGGACAGGTGTAGGTACACAACACCAGTGTGGGGGACAGGTGTAGGTACACAACACCAGTGTGGGGGACAGGTGTAGGTACACAACACCAGTGTGGGGGACAGGTGTAGGTACACAACACCAGTGTAGGGGACAGGTGTAGGTACACAACACCAGTGTGGGGGACAGGTGTAGGTACACAACACCAGTGTGGGGGACAGGTGTAGGTACACAACACCAGTGTGGGGGACAGGTGTAGGTACACAACACCAGTGTGGGGGACAGGTGTAGGTACACAACACCAGTGTGGGGGACAGGTGTAGGTACACAACACCAGTGTGGGGGACAGGTGTAGGTACACAACACCAGTGTGGGGGACAGGTGTAGGTACACAACACCAGTGTGGGGGACAGGTGTAGGTACACAACACCAGTGTGGGGGACAGGTGTAGGTACACAACACCAGTGTGGGGGACAGGTGTAGGTACACAACACCAGTGTGGGGGACAGGTGTAGGTACACAACACCAGTGTGGGGGACAGGTGTAGGTACACAACACCAGTGTGGGGGACATCCAACTAATTTATCTATCCCCTCTTATCTTATTACATGCCCCTCTGTTCCAATCTCTAATATTCTCCATAAAGTGCTGTTAAGCATCCTTGCCTTTACTTAACCCAATAACCTTACCCTAACCCAACAAACCCTAACCCAACAAACCCTAACCCAACAAACCCTAACAAACGCCCCACTTAACCTTGATGTATTTTTTATTCATCACTCACGAATTTATGCAATAATGTTACACATCTTATCAGTTGTATTTAAATATTTCTTCAGGACATTTCATGTTAACAATTTTGGTTCCAAATACACTTGTTACATTCACAGGTGTTTAGTTAAAAATGGGGTATTTAAGCATTTCAAAAGATATTTGTCAGTTAAGCACTCTATACATTGTTTAATTAAAGTTATTCATCTCTCATAAGTGATATTTATTGTGTTTGATATAAATTGTTCTTATTCTTCATCCTTAACCTAACCTCTTTTTGATCTTTGTATATATATTAGGTTTTATATAATTTGTTTTAATTCATTGCCTTTAGCCTAACTTTTCAGATGTTTTGGAACGTACCCTGATACCTTATATGTCCAACCGCTTGAGCTGGACGGTAAAGCGACGATCTTAGAGATACTAAGATCTTAGACGATCGATGAGATACCAACTTTAATTTACAAAAAAGCCTCCAGATCTTTAGCCCCTGCTATTGCATTGCTCTTCAACAAGTCACTTGAACTCCAAACCTTTCCAGATATTCTAAAGAAAGCGAGAGTAACCCCTGTCCACAAATGTGGTGATCTCACAGATGTTAACAACTACAGACCTATATCAATCCTGCCTAACTTGTCAAAAATATTTGAAAAACTAATCTACAAGCAGCTTTACTCTTATCTAGCCAAACACAATATACTTAGCTCTTGTCAATATGGCTTCAGACCCAAAAAAAAAGCACTAACGATGCACTTATTAGTATGATTAACTTGATTCATGCAGCTCTTGATAAAAATGAGTTCCCTGTTGGGTTATTTGTGGACCTGCGTAAGGCTTTTGACACTGTCAACCACCAAAACCTTCTTCTTAAATTACATCATTATGGAGTCAGAGGACACTCACTGCAATACCTCAAATCTTACCTTACTGACCGGCTCCAGTATGTTTCTCTGAATAATTCAATTTCTCCCACCCTACCCATCAACATTGGTGTTCCTCAGGGCAGCATACTTGGCCCTCTCCTCTTTCTCATCTACATCAATGACCTTCCAAATGCCTCCCAACACCTCAAACCAATTCTATTTGCTGACGACACAACCTTCATTTACTCCAGTCCTGACCCCCTTGCTCTAAATGCCACAGTAAATACCGAGCTAAATAAAGTCCATCTTTGGCTAACTGCCAACAAACTCACCTTAACATTGACAAAACTTTCTATATTCTGTTGGCAATAAATCCTCTAATCAAATAAATCTCAAAATAAACATACCCAAATTTGTAACAAATTAGATGGCAAGTTCCTTGGCGTTCTCATTGACCACAAGCTGAATTTCCAGGGACACATTGTAAATATATCAAAAAAGTTTCAAAAACTGTTGGCATTCTCTCTAAGATCAGATATTATGTTCCCCGCCCTGCCCTGGTGACTCTCTATTACTCCTCATCTATCCATATCTCAACTATGGTATTTGTGCTTGGGGTTCTACTACCCAAAATCATTTACGTCCTCTAATTACTCAACATAAAGCTGCTATTAGGACAATATCCAACTCTGGCCCCAGACATCACTCGGTACCCCTACTCAAATCTCTGAATATGTTAGATATTAAGTCACTGCACATTCTCTCATGTGTATTATACATATATAAAACGCTGTACTGTAATGCCAATCCTGAACTCAAAAGCTTCATTGAAGGTTGTAACAGAACCCATGAGCACCACACCAGAAATAAATACACTTTTGATATTCCAAGAGTACGATTAATCAAACTAGAAATGCTCTACAAATCAAGGGACCCAGAATGTGGAATGACCTTCCCAACATGTTAAAGACTGTACTCTCTCAACCAGTTTAAGCTTAAAATTAAAACACTACCTAATAAATTCCCTGTAACCTACCTTACCCCTCTATTGTCAACCCATGTCTGTTATTTTTTTTTTTAATCAACGCTGTTTGTCTACCTATTGTATTTGTGCTGCTTTTTCAGTCATGTTCCCTTTTTTTTTCTTTATTTGTTTTTGTTCTCANACATAAGAAAACGAATAATAATTTCTGATCAGGGGAAGGAAGACACCACCAGTATGGGGCGTAAATTTATTAATACAGTATAAATAATTCTGCAGAGTAAGACAGGCTTCTAATAGGTCTTAACAAATGTACAACATAGCCGTGGCTAACTCAAAGTACACGAAACAACTTAAATGTACACCCGCTGTAAAATAAAAGTAATCTTGTAGCCTAGTAACAAACTCTGCAGAAAACTAATGGCCTATTGTCTAGAATTAGCAGTGAGGCGAATGTAACAAATCTAAGTATAACAGTCAGGACACCATAAGTGAACAACATAACATATTGAAACCCTAGCTGAAATAAACAGGCGGCAGAAAATTACATTTGACTGGAAAGCCTGATATGAATTTGGAGAAGAAATAACCCCAGGCAGAGGCCGAGCCGCCAAGGAATAAGGGAGAAGAATTTCCTAAATAACCCCAGGCCAGAGGCCGACTTAAGGTAGGGCTTACTAGTAGAATGCAGTAAAGTCAAAGTATAGCTGCGGACAGCGGAACGATTGGGGACGGGCGCTGCACCCCCCCACCCTCCCCAGTGAAACGGTAGAAAGACGTACGGAACAACGACTGACGTAGTCAGACCGGGGAAACTGGCAGCCAGCAGAGGGGGAGGAGTGTGGGCGCTTCTTGAGTCGCGGACGGTGACGGGAGCGGAGTGAGAGAGAAACCTCCCATTCCGCGCTATTTATGCCACCCAGACTGTCCGCACCGCGCCTTGCGGAACGCGGTGCGCAATTGTCTTCCTTCCCCATCAGAAATTCCACCGCCTTTCGTTCAAAGGCAGTGTCCATTTTCTGATCAGGGGAAGGAAGACACAAACAGTATGGGGCGTAATTTATTAATACAGTATAAATAATTCTGCAGAGTAAGACAGGCTTCTAAGTAGGTCTTAACAAATGTACAACATAGCCGTGGCTAACTCAAAGTACACGAAACAACTTAAATGTACACCGCTGTAAATAAAAGTAATCTTGTAGCCTAGTAACAAACTCTGCAGAAAACTAATGGCCTATTGTCTAGAATTAGCAGTGAGGCGAATGTAACAAATCTAAGTATAACAGTCAGGACACCATAAGTGAACAACATAACATAATGGAAACCCTAGCTGGAAATAACAGGCGGCAGAAATTACATTTTGACTGGGAAAGCCTGATATGAATTTGGAGAAGAAATAACCCCAGGCCAGAGGCCGAGCCGCCAAGGAATAAGGAGAAAGAATTCCTAAATAACCCAGGCCAGAGGCCGACTTAAGGTAGGGCTTACTAGTAGAATGGCAGTAAAGTCAAAGTAGTAGCTGCGGACAGCGGAACAGATTGGGGACGGGCTGCACCCCCACCCCGCAGGGGCCAGCAGGCCGGACCCCACCCCCGAAGGGCGAGTGCCCGCTGGCCGCGAGGGAAAACCCCCAAGGGGCAGAGCAACTATGCTACCGAAACTGGAAGGAAAGGAGAGAGACTGGAGGAGCTCGCACGTCTCCTCGACTTATGCCCCCTGGCCCTTGGTCGACGGTTGGGGAAGGGGGGGGGGGCTGTAGCAGCCGTGGCAGGGTCGGCCTCGGTGGTCCCCATGCCCAAAGGCTTGTGTCAGGAGAGGGCATCCGAGCCTGCGCGAAGGCGCCTGAAGCGTCGTCCAATCGTCTGCCGAAAGGGGGTGGAGGCTGCGTCGCTGTGCCACCCCCCACTTTGCCGCAGGGGGGCCTCTGGGAAATGTAGTCGCCGTCCACATCAGAGCCCCCCGAGGAGGCCCCCGAGGAGGGGGAGGCGAAACGGGCGGGTTTCGTCCTGGCCCAGGCCGTCTGCGTCCTCACACCACTGCGCTGTTGTCCTCGCACGCCGCCGCCCGAGCCCTCTTCCGTGTTGCAGTTGCTGCGTGATCCGGCTTCTCGCCACTGCGGAAAATAAAAAGTAAGCATCGGTAGGACTAACAGGAAAAAGCAGGCAGGGAAACCCAGCTGCCGCACCAGCAACCGTCACATACACCAGTAGACAAAAGCAAAGGTAAAGTTAATTGACCATAGTGAGTGAAAATACCGGACAGATAGCCAAAGCTATCGTAATAAAACCAATGTAATAAAGCTGTCAGTTAAATAGATTAAGAGAGTAATATTCATGTAAGATTGAACAGTATTATTCATGTTAGTTTTGGTTATATTAAGACCGTATTATTCATTGTATAGTTTGATTATATTAAGACAGTATTAATCGTGGTATAGTTTGGAAGAATTCAAATAATCTCGAAAGTGAAAAGCAAAATTATTTGAGTATCCCACTAGAAATGGACACTGCTTTAACACTGCAACAGTATTATTAAGTAAATACGTATTGCTTAAGTAAATTAAGCTGAACAAATAAGAGTAAACAGTGATAATCATGGATAACTTGGGTAGATTAAGCAGACTATACAAGGTATAGGAAGGGTAGGATAAACAGTAATAATGCAAGGTATAGTTTGGATAGATTAAAACTAATGTCCTGGGATAGAATGGATAATTAAAACAGTACGTATCCATGGAATAGTTGGTCTAGATTAACAATAATAGTCTCAAAGTGAAACAAATTAACTGCGTATCCCACAGCAATGTACACTGCTTTAACTCTGCAACTGGATTAGTAAGTAAATACAGGGCATAACTGAAAGCTGAACAATGTAAAAAATTAATTTAGGAAAACTTAAATAAATGATAACATGTTGTAGCCCACCCAAGCCGACAGACCGCTCTACGTCCTGCGCCTACCCTGTAGGAGTAGAACAGAACAGTGAGAACGGAGGGGAATAATATATTCTAATAATAGCATAAGACCGTAATATAATGTACTTGATATAAGATGAACAAACGAAAGAAATAGTGATAAACATGGGAAGATTATTGGCTTAAAGCGGGATTAATCAAGGGATAGGATGGTAGGTTAAATAGTAATAGTGCATGGTAAGGTTTGATAGAGTAAACTGAAAAGTTCAAGGGATGGAATGGCTAATAAACAGTATAAACAAGGGAGAATGGCTAGCCTAAAGCAATAATATTCTCAAAAGTGCAACAAAAGACAAAAGTCTGTGACGAACAAGCGGGGCTGAGCCAGCCAGACAAGCAGCTGTGACGAACGAGCTGGGCTACACCAGCCAGACAAACGTCTGGGACGAACGAGCTGGGCTACACCAGCCAGACAAACGTCTGGGACGAGCGAGCTGGGCTACACCAGCCAGACAGACGTCTGGGACGAACGAGCTGGGCTACACCAGCCAGACAAACGTCTGGGACGAACGAGCTGGGCTACACCAGCAGAGTGCCAGTACATTACCTGTTGAGTTACTGAGAGTGCCAGTACATTACCTGGTGAGTTACTGAGCGTCAGTACATTAGCTGGTGAGTTAAAGAGAGTGCCATGATATTACCTGGTGAGTTACTGAGAGTGGCAGTAAATTACCTGGCGAGTTACTGAGAGTGGCAGTACATTGCCTGGTGCGTTACTGAGAGTGGCAGTACATTACCTGGTGAGTTACTGAGTGGCAGTACATTACCTGGTGAATTACTGAGGGTGCCAGTACATTACCTGGTGAGTTACTGAGTGCCAGTACAGTACCTGGTGAGTTACTGAGAGTGCCAGTACATTACCTGGTGAGTTACTGAGAGTGCCAGTACATTACCTGGTGAGTTACTGAGAGTGCCAGTACGTTATCTGGTGAGTTACTGAGAGTGCAATGATATTACCTGGTGAGTTACTGAGAGTGGCAGTACATTACCTGGTGAGTTACTGAGAGTGGTAGTACATTACCTGGTGAGTTACTGAGAGTGGCAATACATTACCTGGTGAGTTACTGAGAGTGGTAGTACATTACCTGGTGAGTTACTGAGAGTACACCAGCCAGACAAACGTCTGGGACGAACGAGCTGGGCTACACCAGCCAGACAAACGTCTGGGACGAACGAGCTGGGCTACACCAGCCAGACAAACGTCTGGGACGAACGAGCTGGGCTACACCAGCCAGACAAACGTCTGGGACGAACGAGCTGGGCTACACCAGCCAGACAAACATCTGGGACGAGCGAGCTGGGCTACACCAGCCAGACAAACATCTGGGGCGAACGAGCTGGGCTACACCAGCCAGACAAACGACTGGGACGAACGAGCTGGGCTACACGAGCCAGGGAAACAACTGGGACGAACAGGCTGTGCGGCGCCAAACAGCCAAACGAATAGGACGAACAGGCTGGGCTACACCAGCCAGACAAACGTCTAGGACGAACAGGCTGGGCTACACCAGCCGGACAAAAGACTAGGTAAGAACAGGCTGGGCTACACCAGCCAAACAAACGTGTAGGGACGAACAGGCTGGGCTACACCAGCCGGACAAACGTGTAGGACGAACAGGCTGGGCTACACCAGCCAGACAAACGTGTAGGACGAACAGGCTGGGCTACACCAGCCAGACAAACGTGTAGGTACGAACAGGCTGGGCTACACCAGCCAGACAAACGTGAAGGTACGAACAGGCTGGGCTACACCAGCCAGACAAACGTCTAGGACGAACAGGCTGAGCTACACCAGCCAGACACCCGTCTGGGGACGAACAAGCTGGGCTACACCAGCCAGACAAACGTCTAGGACGCACAGGCTGGGCTACACCAGCCAGACAAACGTGAAGTTACGAACAGGCTGGGCTACACCGGCGAGACAAACGTGTAGCTACGAACAGGCTGGGCTACACCAGCCAGAAAAACGTCTAGGACGAACAGGCTGAGCTACACCAGCCAGACAAACGTCTGGGGACGAACAGGCTGGGCTACACCAGCCAGACAAACGTCTAGGACGCACAGGCTGGGCTACACCAGCCAGACAAACGTCTAGGACGAACAGGCTGGGCTACACCAGCCAGACAAACGTCTAGGACGAACAGGCTGGGCTACACCAGCCAGACAAACGTCTAGGTACGAACAGGCTGGGCTACACCAGCCAGCCAAACTTCTAGGGAGGAACAAGCTGGGCTACACCAGCCAGACAAACGTCTAAGGACGAACTGGCTGGGCTACACCAGCCAGACAAACGTAATGGGCCAACAGGCTGGGCTACACCAGCCAGGCAAACGTCTAGGGACGAACAGGCTGGGCTACACCAGCCAACCTTGGCATGGGCCCCTAGGGTCGGTCTCTAGGGACAAAGACGACTAATAACCCGGCCAGGAGGCGTCACCACCAAGGGTGACGCCAGGACGCTCGCAGGGAGCCTGGCCGGACACGCACGACTAGGAACGCGCCACGAACCCTGGCCCCTAGGGACAAGCCTAGGAGACGCAACAGACCGGGTTCCAGGGAAGACGCCTGGGAGGGGGGGGGAGTAAACGAAAAGCATCCCTGGGGCGAGTGCTCTATAGAGCGCCAAGCCACGTGGGCGCCGCCTACCGGGCTTGGGCCCCAGGGCGCAGGTCCACAGAAACCAGCCACGTGACGTCGCCACAGAGGGCGGTGCTAGACCACAGAGGGAGCCTGGCCGTGCACGCACGACCAGGCGCGGGCGAGACATGGCCCCTAGGGCAAGCCTAGGGGCACAGCAAACCGGGCTCCCGATAAACGCCTGGGAGGGCCCACCTGGGACGAATGCTCCACCGAGCGTACATTAGGGCCCGGGCCCCAGGGGCACAGGACCACCGAAACCTGGCCACGAGAGACGCCGCAGACAAGCAGCACACCATTCCCGACCTGGAGGCGCACCTGCAACCCCAGGCAGGCAAACAGGCGGGATGCCCAGGGAACTAGCTAAGGCGGTACGAACGGGCCGCGAGGGACGGCGCAACCACACGCCAGCACTGGGGAAAGTCCTGACTAACTTGAACAGGAAACTCTTTTACCTTAAGGTTTGCTGAGTACGACAGGGAGCCCCTGCCGGATCAGGGAAAGTCAGAGCTGGGACCATGGTAGCGGGGATGGGGTCCATTTGCTTGAGATGCAGTATAGAGTACTGGCCCACGTGTCGATGAGGCGCGGCGCTGAGCGTGGAGTCCGCTTCTTGAGTCGCGGACGGTGACGGGAGCGGAGTGAGAGAGAAACCTCCCATTCCGCGCTATTTATGCCACCCAGACTGTCCGCACCGCGCCTTGCGGAACGCGGTGCGCAATTGTCTTCCTTCCCCATCAGAAATTCCACCGCCTTTCGTTCAAAAGGCAGTGTCCATATAATGATAAGGGCATAAGAAGTAAATAGAATAAAATGTATAAAACGGAATGATAAATAAATAAACGCAGAAGAGGGTAGCGGACGAGCAGAAATAAAGGCAAAAGTAAATTAAATAAAGGAAATGAATAACGAAGTGTAACAGTAAAATGGAATAAGGACAAAGTAAACTTAACGGAAGTAAGAATAGACGGGGAAAACGAAAATTGTAGGCAAACACGGAACCAGAAAAATAAATAAAATAAAAATGTGTAAATAAAATACAGTAAATAAACTCGGGAAACTAAAATAAACTTAAATCAGGCAGGTCCTTAATCTAAGAAACTTGTAAGTAGGTAAGTTAGTATAGTTTAATTCATTTATTATGCACCCCATACCCATCTTGTAGGCGGTAGTGGAAAGGGTTACAGAGGCACATAATGGGCTCAGGGACTGAACCCCACAATTCATTTAGCTAAGCAAGTTACAATCTTGATGAGCTAGTTACAAATTCAGTATAAGTCGTCACATCAACAATGGGTTCGAGATCGACCTCAAGTACAGGTTCTAAATTAAGCAACTGACATATGTGTTAGGTAAATACTTGCAAAATTTATAAAAATGATAACAGTTACATAGCAGGAAAATTTAAAGATGAGAGAAAAATTGTAGGTACATTAAAGCACATAGGTAGCTCAGAGTGATTGCAATGACAGCTTGAATGGTAGTTTAACAAAACTTAGCAGGCACAATACAGCATATGGCTAGCACATAAAAGAAGACAGCAATGAACACAATGATAGAGTTGTTTGGATTAAGTACATGAAGATTGGGAGATTGGGTAACACTAGATACAGAGCAAGTTTAAAGCTCAGTGTAGGAAACTACGAAGATGAAATTAGGTACTTTTTGGTTTTGTTTTTAAATGAGGCAAAAGTTTGACAGCTTTTCAATTCACTAGGGAGTGAGTTCCATAGACTAGGTCCCTTAATTTGCATAGAGTGTTTACACAGATTAAGTTTGACCCTGGGAATATCAAAGAGATATTTATTTCTGGTGTGGTGATAATGGGTCCTATTACATCTGTCCAGGAAGAGTTTCAGAGCATGGTTTGCATTTAAGAACAGGGTTTTGTAAATGTAGTTGACACAAGAGAATGTGTGGAGGTAGTTAATATTTAGCAAGCTAAGGGATTTAAAAAAGGGTGCTGAGTGTTATCTGAAAGCAGAGTTTGTTATTATTCTGATAGCAGATTTTTGCTGGGTGATGATGGGCTTAAGGTGGGTTTGCAGTGGTAGACCCCCATGCACAGATACCATAATTAAGATAGGGATAGATTAGTGCATAAAATAGTGAGAGGAGAGCAGAGTTAGGAACATAATATCTTATTTTGGAGAGTATTCCAACTGTTTTAGAGACTTTCTTAGTTATGTGTTGAATGTGGGTGCTGAAGTTGAGTCTCTTGTTTAGGAATAGGCCAAGAAACTTTCCATCATTTTTATTACTGATGTTAATGTTGTCTATCTGTAGCTGAATTGCATTCGATGATTTGCTTCCAAATAAGATGTAGTAGGTCTTTTCTATGTTTAGTGTTAGTTTGTTAGTTGACATCCATAAGTGGACTTTTTTTAATTCATTATTCACAACATTATTTAGTGTATGTGGGTTGGGGTCTGAATAGATGAGGGTAGTATCATCAGCAAACAATATAGGTTTAAGAATATTAGAGACATTAGGCAGATCATTGATATATATAAAGAAATAGAAGAGGTCCTAAGATGCTGCCCTGTGGCACTCCAACGGTTATTGGTACAGTGGAAGAGGTTGTATCATTGATGGTTACACATTGGTGTCTGTCACTAAGATAAGATCGGATATAGTCCAGGGCAAGGCCTCGGATTCCATAATGCTGGAGTTTAAGTAAAAGGTAGTTGTGATTAACAGTATCAAAGGCTTTTCTTAGGTCAATGAAGAGTCCAATCGGAAACTCATTTTTGTCAAGGGCTAAGTAGATTATGCCAAGGAGACTAATGATTGCATCATTGGTGCTCTTTTGGGACCGGAAGCCAAACTGGCAGGGGCTGAGTATGTCGAATTTTACGAGGTAGGACTAGAGCTGTTTGTAGATAATTTTTTTCAAATATTTTTGATACTAAAGGACTACTACTAATACTACTTTGATACTAAAGTACTAAAGGAAGTAGACGCAATATGTTATAAGTGATACTATCCTCACCGGGGGATGTGGCTTTGCCTTTGTTTAGGGCCGCGAGTAATTCAAACTCAGTAAATGGCACGTTGCATTCATCTTCCTTGTGGAGCATGAAGTCAACGAGCCTTTCTCGATCTCCGTAACCAGCATTTAATCTGAACTGTGTGTCTGAGGGAAGATGATTGAAGCTAGAGGTAGTTGCCCAAGCATCGACTAACTCGTTTGCTCTGTGTAGAGGATGAGGGTGTGCTACTTGGCCGATCTTATCGCCTTTAATTCTTTTAATATCTTTCCATGCCTGACTGAGTGGGGTGTGAGAGTTGAGACTGCTAACAAAAGTTTCCCAGTTATCTTGCCTGAGCTCTGCCATGCGCTCCCTCGCCTTGGCTAGAGCTTTCTGAAAGAGCTTGAACATTGGTGGCGTACGTGTTTCCCTATATGCAAGCCCAACTCGTCTGGCAGTGCGTTTCAAAGTACGCAGTTTGGGGTCATTGTAATAGGCATGGCGTTTATTACCTTTCACATCGTTCCGACTATTGGATGGTGCAGGGGGCCGACCTGAAGGGTCAGTGTTACGACCCTGGGTGCCTCAGTTGGAAACCAGAGGTCAAATTTGAGCCAAGTAAACTACCTTGTAGTAGGTGACACGCATGTTGACGTGTTTGTGTTTGTATCTTCCCTGCCAGACGTAAGACTATTCTTGTTTCTAAAAGAGTATTTAAAGACTGAGCTGGGGGTTGATTATTAAATATAAATAGGCACCAACTATGTTTACTAATACTGTCTAATCATTTGTAAAGTAAACCTGAGTAAACTTTGTATCGGGCGCCGGTATGATTAGTTGAACAGTCTGCCGGCAGCATAGCCGACTGGGAAGGAGGCGGGAGACTCCCTCGTCCTTCTCTGCTGGCTGGCTGTGGTGAAAGGAAGTGCCTCTCCTTCCTCTTAGTTCTTTATTTCTGTGTCTTATTCCGGTTAAGTACTTTATACCCTCGTTATTGTTATATTCTGGCATACCCATGTTCTATGTGTAGAGTAGTATACTTAGGGTGTAGTAGGTGTTTTAAGTGTTTAACTTACTAGTTATTCTGTAGGGGTCTCAGTGGAACCATGTGGTCTCCCTACCCTAAGCTGACTCTAACTTCAAGTGTTTTATTAGTAGAGCTTTACCCTGGCTTGTGTTCAGTGTAAAACCTTGTATCCTGTCTATGTGGACCAAGGCTTTTAACGTAAGATCGGGTGGTAAAGTTAGTATAATTATTTGTTATTGGTGTGATTGTGTATGGGGGGGTTGCTAGGGTTAATAAATAAGTAAGCTAGAACAGAGTATCCTTCCTTCCTGTGTGGGAGTGCACGATCATCCTCTAGGCTACAGGGTTTAGTAGCAATTATTATTACGGTGGATATTTTATCCTGGGGGCCGGGCCTTTTAGTTCTCCCATATTTGATACCTCTGTATTCTACTTACCCTTACCCCTTAATAGTACCAGTCCCCCCAAGCCAAGCATCCATCAATTTATAACAGTCAGCAAACATCTGAATGCTCTGTACTAGACTATCGTTAAAATGTCTGGACTGTGGAGGGATCATAAGTGCTGTACCACTCTGACACATGAGCAACAAAGTCTTCACGTCGAGCAGGAGGAACACTGAGCTGTTTGTGTTTGAAAGTCCCAACGGGCAGGATGGTATTTCCGATACATATAAATAAATAAATATGTTTATTCAGGAAAGGTACATACATAGAGAGATTTTACATAAGTGGATCGATTTATAGATAGAGCTAGTACATACAATGCCTAAAGCCACTATTACGCAATGCGTTTCGGGCAAGAAAACATTAATATCTAAAACTTAATACTAATTGAACAAAAAGAATAAAATGTTTTGAGAACAGATACAAATAAAGGTACAAAAAAAAGGGGGGAACATGACTGAAAAGCAGCACAAATACAATATGTAGACAAACAGTGTTGAATAAAAAAAAAAAATATAAGACATGGGTTGACAATAGAGGGGTAAGGTAGGTTACAGGGAGTTTATCAGGTAGTGTTTAGTTTTAATCTTAAACTGGTTGAGAGAGGTACAGTCTTTAACATGGTTGGGAAGGTCATTCCACATTCTGGGTCCCTTGATTTGTAGAGCATTTCTAGTTTGGTTAAGTCGTACTCTTGGAATATCAAAACTGTATTTCTGGTGTGGTGCTCATGGGTTCTGTTACAGCTTTCAATGAAGCTTTTGAGGTCAGGATTGGCATTACAGTTCAGCGTTTTATATATGTATAATACACATAAGAGAATGTGCAGTGACTTAATATCTAACATATTGAGAGATTTGAGTAGGGGTACCGAGTGATGTCTGGGGCCAGAGTTGGATATTGTCCTAATAGCAGCTTTGTGTTGAGTAATTAGAGGACGTAAAGTCAATCTAGGGGTGATGATCTGACAACAAATATGTTACAATAGATGGTCGATGGTCCAATATCGATGGTCAGCTTACAGCCTCTGATACTGTTATTAAGTTCAATAGGTTCTTCTCTTCTATTGGGTCATCCCTTGCAAATGATATTCCATCTTCCAGTACTGATCTTCAGGACTATCTTACAGGTAACTATCCACAGTCTCTGTACCTAACGCCTGCAAATTCCACTGATGCTAATGAGATAATCCTTTCCCTTAAAACCAAGTCTAGTGCCCTTGAGGAGATACGTACCAACTTTAATTTACAAAAAACTTCCAGATCCCAGATCCCCTGCTATTGCATAGTTCTTCAACAAGTCACTTGAACTCCAAACCTTTCCAGATATTCTAAAAAAAAACGAGAGTAACCCCTGTCCACAAATGTGGTGATCTCACTGATGTTAACAACTACAGACCTATATCAATCCTGCCAAACTTGTCAAAAATATTTGAAAAACTAATCTACAAGCAGCTTTACTCTTATCTAGCCAAACGCAATATACTTAGCTCTTGTCAATATGGCTTGTGACCCAAAAAAAGCACTAAGGATGCAATTATTAGTATGATTAACTTGATACATGCAGCTCTTGATAAAAATGAGTTCCCTGTTGGGTTATTTGTGGACCTGCATAAGGCTTTTGACACTGTCAGCCACCAAAATCTTCTCAAATTACATCATTATGGAATCAGAGGACACTCCCTGCATTACCTCAAATCTTACCTTACTGACAGGCTCCAGTATGTTTCTGTGAATAATTCAATTTCTCTCACCCTACCCAAGGTTAAACTCAACGGCTCCTTTAAAGGCAGATTCTTTGGCTAACTTATCAGCTCCATCATGCATTCGGAGGCCAACATGAGATGGAGACCACATGAAATGGACTCTGTTACCATCCTTAATAATTTTGTTGTCATCATACTATCATGCAAGAGGAGCCCCACATCTATGGTTCATCCAATAAAATCAGCAGACTTCTAGATGTTACTACTGCTCGGCTTAGACTCGGTTACAAGTATCTCTGGGAATTCTCGTTATCTGCTGATGTAGATCTAACCAAATGTAAACTGTGTCAACAAAATTATTCCCACACCCTCCGTCACTATGTGATGGAGTGCGAAAACATACGTGAATTTAGAGACAATTCTATAACCAATGTTCCAGCGATGTGTAAATATTTAATTCAAAATGATCTGCTACCAGAAATTCTAGCCAAATATTCCCAGTTTGCTAACTGTAGGTAGTAATTGAGTGATTGTAACCTATCCACCGCTACCCACTGGATGGGGGGCGGTGTGCAGGACAAACATATAAATTGTGAAACTAGCTCTCCACATATGTCAGTTGCTTAATTTAGAACCTGTATTTGAGGTCGATCTCGAACCTATTGTTGATGTGACGACTTATATTGAATTTTGTAACTAGCTCATCAAGATTATAACTTGCTTAGCTAAATGAATTGTGGGGTTTAGTCCCTGAGCCCATTATGTGCCTCTGTAACCCTTTCCACTACCGCCCACAAGATGGGTATGGGGTGCATAATAAATGAACTAAACTAAAACTAACTCTCACCCTACCCATGAACATCGGTGTTCCTCAGGGCAGCATACTTGGCCCTCTCCTCTTTCTCATCTACATAAATGACCTTTCAAATGCCTCCCAACACCTCAAACCAATTCTATTTGCTGACGACACAACCTTCATTTACTCCAGTAAATGCTCTTGCATTTACTGGAGTAAATGCAAGAGCTCCTTGCTCTAAATGCCACAGTAAATTCTGAGCTAAATAAAGTCCATCTTTGGCTAACTGCCAACAAACTCACCCTCAACATTGACAAAACTTTCTATATTTTGTTTGGCAATAAATCCTGAAATCAAATAAATCTCAGGATAAATAATACCCAAATTTGTAACAAAATAGGTGGCAAATTTCTTGGCGTTCTCATTGACCACAAGCTGAATTTCCAGGGACACATTCTAAATATATCAAAAAAAGTATCAAAAACTGTTGGCATTCTTTCTAAGATCAGATATTATGTACCCCGCCCTGCCCTGGTGACTCTCTATTACTCCTTCATCTATCCGTATCTCAACTATGGTATTTGTGCTTGGGGTTCTACTACCCAAAATCATTTACGTCCTCCAATTACCCAACACAAAGCTGCTATTAGGACAATATCCAACTCTGGCCCCA
Organism: Procambarus virginalis; assembly: GCA_020271785.1. Lineage (NCBI taxonomy): Eukaryota > Metazoa > Arthropoda > Malacostraca > Decapoda > Cambaridae > Procambarus > Procambarus virginalis. The sequence goes on from WNGS01009510.1 coordinate 21,455, forward strand.
GATATCACTCGGTACCCCTACTCAAATCTCTAAATATGTTAGATATTCAGTTACTGCACATCCTCTCATGTGTAAAATATATATATATATATATATATATATATATATATATATATATATATATATATATATATATATATATATATATACTGAAAACTCACACCCCAGAAGTGACTCGAACCCATACTGCCAGGAGCAACGCAACTGGTATATGTACATTGACGCCATAATCCACATGACCATCACGACCGGACATAAGGAAGTGATAGCCGGAGCTATATGATAGCCGGCGGGGAAGTGGTTCATATAGCTCCGGCTATCACTTCCTTATGTCCGGTCGTGATGGTCAAGCGGATTAAGGCATCCCTGTACATACCAGTTGCGTTGCTCCTGGCAGTATGGATTCGAGTCACTTCTGGGGTGTGAGTTTTCAGTTGTATCTAGTCCTGGGGACCATTCAGGCTTGTTTGCATTTGTGTTCCTCACGTGTTGCCCCAAAAAATGAGGTGATTTGATAAAATGCTATGCCCAAGATTACCATCTGAGTGCCGGCGGGGAAGTGGTTCATATAGCTCCGGCTATCACTTCCTTATGTCCGGTCGTGATGGTCAAGCGGATATTGCCATAGGTCCTCCATATAACGTTGTTTGTTTCTAACTAACAATGTGGTCGTGGAATTGCCATAGGTCCTCCACATAATGTTGTTAGTTTCTAACTAACAACGTTATATGGAGGACCTATGGCAATTCCACGACCAAGAGACGGCTTCCTGAACCTTGCAGGAATCAACCTCACTGAGGACCAAGTCACTCTCCTAAATCTGGGTATAAACTGTCACGTTATGTCCAGACCAAGTAAGATGGCCCGGAAAGTGGAGTTGGAGATCCTGTTGGACGACATATTCGACCTCGAGACACAAAAGAACGTCACCACCAAAGACACCTTACAAGCAGAACTTATTGCCGAAGGAGGAAAGAATAGAGGCAACTACAGAAGCACCATACTGTCCCCCGAGCTCAAAGCTGCAGCTAAGAGCCTTCGTGAGAACAAGGAGATAGTCGACAGGAGAGGTGACAAGTCGCCAATATACGTCATTCTTAAAAAAGACAAATATCTGGCGAAAATGAACCTCATTCTCTCTGACCAAACTAAATTCAAAATGGTAACGAAGGACACTTCAGCAGAATTGAAAGCAAAGGTCAACAAATTGATCGAAACTGTGAACGCCAAGAAATCCGGACTCCATCTGCCAAAGATTATTGGGGAATATAAACCTGGATACACGTATGAAAATGTCAAGACACATAAGCCTGGAAACCCACTTCGCCCAATCATCAGCCAGATACCCACACCCACGTACAGACTGGCGAAGCGACTCAATGGCTTGCTGACTCCTTATGTCCCTTGCGCCTTCAGCCTGAAGTCTCCAAAGGATTTTGTTGACTTACTGCGGGGAACACGGGCCACAGGGAAAAGAGCCTCGTTGGACGTAGAATCACTGTTTACCAACGCACCTGTGGATGAAACAATTGGGATGATAGCAGACAGAGTGTATCGTGCTTCGGCCTGTACTCCTCTTGACATACCAGAAAACATCCTAAGGAAACTACTCCAAGCTTGTACTAAAGAGGCACCCTTTTTGAGCCCGGATGGGCACATGTATAAGCAAGTAGATGGGGTCGCCATGGGTTCTCCCCTAGGTGTCCTGTTTGCGAACTTCTACATAGGTACCATCGAGCAAAAGGTCTTAGTCGACATGAACTTGAAACCGGCCATATACTGCAGGTATGTTGACGACATTTTTACAAAGGTACCTGATGTCAGACATCTGCAGGAGCTGAAGGGGGCATTTGAGCAGAATTCTGTGTTGCGTTTCACTTATGAGATGGAGAAGGATGGAAAGCTGCCCTTTCTAGATGTAACAGTCATGGAAAGGAGCGGAGGTTTCCACACTGCAGTCTACACTAAGGAAACAAACATAGGAATGTGCCTAAATGCCAACAGTGACTGCCCAGACACGTACAAGAGGAGTGTTGTTAACGCTTATGCCGACCATGCTCTCAGCCACAGCTCAGGATGGAAGCAAGTCGATGAAGAACTCTGTAGGGTAAGGCAGGTCCTAGTCAACAACGGCTTCTCCAATGGTTTCGTTGAAGACATCATAAGAAGGAAGGTGAAACGCCATGCAACCTCTGAAGAGACAACTAACACAACACCTATACCCCCTATTAGACTATTTTACAGGAACTTCTTTTCTGCAGCTCACAAAACGGAGGAAAGGGTCCTGAAAGATATTGTTAATAGAAACGTCTACAGACATTATATACATTAACGTCTACAGACTATTAATTATATTTGTCGGGGACAGGAAGCCTTTCTATTTATATCCCTCAGTCTTGTATGGAGGTCCCTCGTCCCCCAAGTCGAACTACTGGCCGGGATGACCCTGGCCGGAATGACCCTCCCTAACACTTGTCTACCTCCCGGGACCTGTTTACTGCAAGTCAATAGAGTCATGTAGTAAAAAGCAAATGTCAGTAAGCTTTTCTGTCCCGCCTGGGAACCGAAACCCTGTATTATCGATTGTGAGCAGAGAACCAAGTCCAGAGGCTTTTCCACTGAGGATGATAGACATGAAAATCTCCTAAAATTTCTCTACGGAGAGCTAGTAGAGTTGAAAGTCAACTTAGACTCTCAACCTGAAATGCTTCGGAGGTCCGACAGTGTAGCAGTGTAGTGGACAGGTGTATGTACACAACAACAGTGTAGTGGACAGGTGTAGGAACACAACACCAGTGTAGTGGACATGTGTAGGTACACAACACCAGTGTGGTGGACAGGTGTAGGAACACAACACCATTGTGGGGGACAGATGTAGGTACACAACACCAGTGTGAGGAACACATGTAGGTACACAACACCAGTGTGGGGGACACGTGTAGGTACACAACACCAGTGTAGTGGGCAGGTGTAGGTACACAACACCAGTGTGGGGGACAGGTGTGGGTACACAACACCAGTGTAGTGGACAGGTGTAGGTACACAACACCAGTGTGAGGGACACGTGTAGGTACACAACACCAGTGTAGTGGACAGGTGTAGGTACACAATACCAGTGTGGGGGACAGCTGTGGGTACACAACACCAGTGTAGTTGGCAGGTGTATGTTCACAACACCAGTGTGGGGGACAGGTGTAAGTACACAACACCAGTGTAGTTGGCAGGTGTATGTACACAACACCAGTGTAGTGGACAGGTGTAAGTACACAACACCAGTATGGGGGACACATGTAGATACACAACACCAGTGTAGTGAGCAGGTGTAGGTACACAACACCAGTATGGGAGACAGGTGTAGGTACACAACACAAGTGTAGTGGGTAGGTGTAGGTACACAATACCAGTGTAGTGGGTAGGTGTAGGTACACAACACCAGTGTAGTGGACAGGTGTAGGTACACACCACCAGACTGAGGGACAGGTGTAGAACCCCAACACTAGTGTGGGGGAGAGGTGTAGGAACACAACACCGGTGTAGTGGACAGGTGTAGGTACACAACACCAGTGTGGGGGATACGTGTAGGTACACAACACCAGTGTGGGGGAGAGGTGTAGGTACACAACACCAGTGTAGTGGACAGGTGTAGGTACACAACACCAGTGTGGGGGACCGGTGTAGGTACACAACACCAGTGTGGGGGACAGATGTAGGTACACAACACCAGTATGGGGGACAGGTGTAGGTACACAGCACCAGTGTGGTGGGTAGGTGTAGGTACACAACACCAGTGTGGTGGGTAGGTGTAGGTACACAAAACCAGTGTGGTGGGTAGGTGTAGGTACACAACACCAGTGTGGTGGGTAGGTGTAGGTACACAACACCAGTGTGGTGGGTAGGTGTAGGTACACAACACCAGTGTAATGGGTAGGTGTAGGTACACAACACCAGTGTAGTGGGTAGGTGTAGGTATACAACACCAGTGTAGGGGATAGGTGTAGGTACACAACACCAGTGTGGGGGACAGGTGTAGGTACACAACACCATTGAAGTGGACAGGTGTAGGTACACAACACAAGTTTGGGGGGACAGATGTAGGTACTCAACACCAGTGTGGGGGACAGGTGTAGGCACACAACACCAGTGTACTGGACAGGTGTAGGTACACAACTCCAGTGTAGTAGACAGGTGTAGGTGCACAAAACCAGTGTGGGGGACAGATGTAGGTACACAACACCAGTGTGGGGGACAGGTGTAGGCACACAACACCAGTGTACTGGACAGGTGTAGGTACACAATACCAATGTAGTGGGCAGGTGTAGGTACACAACACCAGTGTAGTGGACAGGTGTAGGTACACAACACCAGTGTCGGCGACAGGTGTAGGTACACAATACCAGTGTAGTGGGCAGGTGTAGGTACACAACATCAGTGTAGTGGACAGGTGTGGGTACACAACACCAGTGTGGTGGGAAGGTGTAGATACACAACACCAGTGTAGTGGGAAGGTGTAGGAACACAACACGAGTGTGGGGGACAGATGTAGGTACACAACACCAGTGTGGGGGACAGGTGTAGGTACACAACACGAGTGTGGGGGACAGGTGTAGGTACACAACACCAGTGTGGGGGACAGGTGTAGGTACACAACACGAGTGTGGGGGACAGGTGTAGATACAAAACATCAGTGTGGGGGACACGTGTAGGTACACAACACCAATGTAGTGGACACGTGTAGGTACACTGCACCAGTGTGGGGGACAGGTGTAGCTACACAACACCAGTGTGGGGGCCAGGTGTAGGTACACAACACCAGTGTGGGGGACAGGTGTAGCTACACAACACCAGTGTGGGGGACAGGTGTAGGTACACAACACCAGTGTGGGGGACAGGTGTAGGTACACAACACCAGTGTGGGGACAGGTGTAGGTACACAACACCAGTGTGGGGGACAGGTGTAGGTACACAACACCAGTGTGGTGGGAAGGTGTAGGAACACAACACGAGTGTGGGGGAAAGGTGTGGGTATACAACAACAGTGTAATGGACAGGTGTAGGCACACAACACCAGTGTAGTGGACAGGTGTAGGTACACAACACCAGTGTAGTGGGCAGGAGTAGGTACACAACACCAATGTAGTGGACAGGTGTAGGTACACAACACCAGTGTAGTGGGTAGGTGTAGCTACGCAACTCCAGTGTAGTGGACAGGTGTAGGTACACAACACCAGTGTAGTGGGTAGGTGTAGATACACAACACCCGTGTGGGGGACAGGTGTGCTTACACAACACCAGTGTGGGGGACAGATGTAAGTACACAACACCAGTGTTGGGACAGGTGTAGGAACACAACACGAGTGTGGGGGGACAGATGTAGGTACAAAACACCAGTGTTGGGGACAGGTGTAGGTACACAACACGAGTGTGGGGGACAGCTGTAGGTATAAAACATCAGTGTGGTGGACACGTGTAGGTACACAACACCAGTGTGGTGGGAAGGTGTAGATACACAACACCAGTGTGGGGGACAGGTGTAGGAACACAACACGAGTGTGGGGGACAGATGTAGGTACACAACACCAGTGTGGGGGACAGGTGTAGGTACACAACACCAGTGTGGGGGACAGGTGTAGGTACACAACACCAGTGTTGGGACAGGTGTAGATACACACCACCAGTGTGGGGGACACGTGTAGGTACACTACACCAGTGTAGTGGGTAGGTTTAGGTACACAACACCAGTGTAGTGGACAGGTGTAGGTACACAACACGAGTGTATTAGGTAGGTGTAGGTACACAACACCAGTATAGTGGGTAGGTGTAGTGTGACGGTGTTCCCCCCCCCCCTTATATTTCTCCCACGTCAGCTGTAAGAGTCATATTCACTTTACCCGAGCGTTCTCTACGTTACGGGCTACAATTTGATGTATGTGGGAGCTTCTAGTGTTCTTGCGTTGGCGAGAAATTCGTAAAAGAAGGAAGTTTTGACCTGGTGTTTAGGCCCTTTAGGACGCCAATATGGCGCCGGTCACTCCGTTCTCCCGCCAAAACTGTTTGACGTCAGTGGCACCAGATTGGTCACTGACAGTGACGTGGCACAGGGAGCCAATGAAAAACGCCCCTGGCAAGTATGACGTCACGAGAGCAAGGGGGTCCGGAGATCGCGCCTCTGTGGCGCCACCAGTCGAACAGGCACGTCAAGGTCGTCGGACGTGCGAAAGTTGGTCCTGTCAGTTTGGCAGTTATACCCGTTCCCTTGGATTTTGCTCGTCACCCGAAGTCTGCAAGTACCCTGTGAGGTCTTCCCTCGTTTATGTGCTGAGACAGTTCACCCGTTTTGTGGCGACGTAGTGGCTGGGCCGATTCACCGGGAAGCAGTGGAAGAAGAGAACTATTCGGGAATCAGGACGACTGCAGCCGAGAGTAGGTCTGCAGCCGTAGTTGAGAGGAGAAGTCGACGGCCAGGAGACCGACTCCAACCCTTCAAGAACTCGTGGAGGAGCACGGACCTGCAGAGGAAAGGGCACGGAGACGAAGCGTTATTTTGAGATGTTGATTGGGTTCCTGGAGTGAGCATCAGTGTGTGGGGCGTTCCCTACAACGAGGCGAGAGCCGGGACCAGGAGCTGCAATTCAACTCTCACCGGAGGGCTAGTCCGCACAGTGAGGTGGAAGTAGGTGATTTTAGTTTCCCTCCCAATTCCCCTTTAGTCAGCTATATTTAGCCAGTGTATCTTCTATGTCGTCAGCAAGTCTCACCAATGTCTATGTCATGGTAGGACACAATTGTGAGAAGTGAGGCTGTAGAATCTCTCACGATATATATATTCGCGGTGTGTGGATGCACCTGTGTGTATTGAAGAGACTGCTGTGTCGTTGATGAATTCTTTCATGTGACATTAATATTATAACTTAGGCCAGAGAAAATATATATATAGTGTACCAGATATTGGTGTAAGGCTGTGTGCCCAGTATTTATCTTACTACTATTAATATTGATGAATTGATCCATATATATATATATATATATATATATATGCTCGTGTGTTGAATAACATATTCGCATGTACAGTGTTTTTCTATGTCATTGCCATTGAAGTGAATTACGGTATTGAAGGACAGTGCAGTGTCTTATTACGTTCATTACCATTATTGTGATATGCGGTGTTTATAATGCCTTACTGTGAGCTACAGTGTTAATTGCCATTGGAATAAATTAGTGAATATTAAGGCCAGTGCAGTGATTAGCAGCGTTTAACGCCATTATAGCAGTTATTGTGTTGATTGCTCGATTTGTGTTTGCTGAGAATTTAAAGAAACAGGCGCTTCACGCCAGGAAACAAATACATGAACATTCGCACGGTGAGGGGGACCGATCAGCTGAGCCCTGACAGGAGGGAGAGTGTTGCCATTTAGATGGGCCCCAGTTTTATGAAGAGAGAGTGACTCACTGCCATGTACTTGCTGCTTTGTTGTTGATAGATGGATATGATACCTTGAAGTTTTTGAGTAAAATACAAAATACCTTCGCGTTTGTATCATCCCTCCATATTCTTGTTGCTATTTAAAAGTGGGAAAGAGTGAGAGTGATAGAGATACATACCTGCCTAATATCAGATTTATTTAGTGTGCTCTTGCCACTGTTACCACAATTCCACAATACCACTGCCGTGTTACTGGACACAGGAAACACCAGTTGGCGACCTTGCAGTTAGTAGTAGAACCCTTGTCGGGGCGGGCACACGGTTGGGAGAGAGTGAACTGTGTTTCCACTCGTTTCTGGCTAAATAAGGCCGGCTGGAGATTGACTGGGATACTCTCCTGGCGAACAGTGGCGCCGCGAGGATTGAGTGAAGACCCGCACGGCTACGGTGAGTAACGGTTATCGCTAATACTTCTGGGCGGCGTCTATGTAGAGAGAGAGACACCCCGACGTTGGCGACTGTTGACAGGATATCAAGTACGATCATTGATTACTCATAATATACTTACAACCAAGGTAACCCCGACATTGGAGACCTTTCCAGGATTAAGCATTTAGGATATCTTGGGTACTGTTACTAGCCCCATGCATACACATACCCCGACAGTAGGTACACAACACCAGTGTAGTGGGTAGGTGTTGGTACACAACGCCAGTGTGCGGGACAGATGTAGGTACACAACACCAGTGTAGTGGGTAGGTGTTGGTACACAACGCCAGTGTGGGGGACAGATGTAGGTACACAACACCAGTGTGGGGGACACGTGTAGGTACACAACACTGATGTAAAGGACAGGTGGAGGTACACAACACCAGTGTAGTTGTAGTGGGTAGGTGTAGGTACACAACACTAGTGTGGGGGGACAGATGTAGGTACACAACACCAATGTGGGGGACACGTGTAAGTACACAACACCAGTGTGGGGGACAGATGTAAGTACACAACACGAGTGTGGAGGACGCGTGTAGGTACAAAACACCAGTGTGGGGGACAGGTGTAGGTACACAACACGAGTGTGGGGGACAGGTGTAGGTACAAATCATCAGTGTGGGGGACAGGTGTAGGTACACAACACGAGTGTGGGGGACAGGTGTAGGTACACAACACCAGTGTGGTGGACAGGTGTAGGTACACAACACGAGTGTGGGGGACAGGTGTAGGTACAAATCATCAGTGTGGGGGACAGGTATAGGTACACAACACGAGTGTGGGGGACAGGTGTAGGTACACAACACCAGTGTGGGGGACAGGTGTAGGTACAAAACATCAGTGTCTGGGACAGGTGTAGGTACACAACACCAGTGTGGGGGACACGTGTAGGTACACTACACCAGTGTAGTGGACAGGTGTAGGTACACAACACCAGTGTGGGGGACAGGTGTAGGTACACAACACGAGTGAAGTAGGTAGGTGTAGGTACACAACACCAGTATAGTGGGTAGGTGTAGGTACACAACACCAGTGTAGTGGGTAGGTGTAGGTACACAACACCAATGTGGGTGACAGATGTAGGTACACAACACCAGTATGGGGGACAGGTGTAAGTACACAACACCAGTGTGGGTGACAGATGTAGGTACACAACACCAGTGTGGGGGGACACGTGTAGGTACACAACACCAGTGTAGGGGACAGATGTAGGTACACAACACCAGTATGGGGGACAGGTGTAAGTACGCAACACCAGTGTGGGGGACAGATGTAGGTACACAACACCAGTGTGGGGGACACGTGTAGGTACACAATACCAGTGTGGGGGACAGGTGTAGGTACACATCATTAGTGAAGTGGATAGGTGTAGGTACACAACACCAGTGTAGTGGGAAGGTGTAGGTACACAACACCATTGTAGTGGACAGATGTAGGTACACAACACAAGTGTAGGGGACAGGTGTAGGTACACAATACCAGTGTAGTTGGCAAGTGTTGGTACACAACACCAGTGTGGGGGACACGTGTAGGTACACAATACCAGTGTAGTGGGCAGGTGTAGGTACACAACACCAGTGTGGGGGACAGGTGTAGGTACACAACACCAGTGTGGGGGACACGTGTAGGTACACAACACCAGTGTAGTGGGCAGGTGTAGGTACACAATACCAGTGTAGTGGACAGGTGTAGGTACACAATACCAGTGTAGTGGGCAGGTGTAGGTACACAACACCAGTGTAGGTAGCAGGTGTAGGTACACAACACACCAGTGTAGTGGACACGTGTAGGTACACAACACCAGTGTAGTGGACAGGTGTAGGTACACAACACCAGTGTAGTGGACAGGTGTAGGTACACAACACCAGTGTAGTGGACAGGTGTAGGTACACAACACCAGTGTAGTGGACAGGTGTAGGTACACAACACCAGTGTAGGTAGCAGGTGTAGGTACACAACACCAGTGTAGTGGACAGGTGTAGGTACACAACACCAGTGGGGGGGACAGGTGTAGGTACACAACACCAGTGTAGTGGACAGGTGTAGGTACACAACACCAGTGTAGTGGACAGGTGTAGGTACACAACACCAGTGTAGTGGACAGGTGTAGTACACAACACCAGTGTGGGGGACAGGTGTAGGTACACAACACCAGTGTGGGGGACAGGTGTAGGTACAAAAACCAGTGTGGGGGACAGGTGTAGGTACACAACACCAGTGTGGGGGACAGGTGTAGGTACACAACACCAGTGTGGGGGACAGGTGTGGGTACACAACACCAGTGTGGGGGACAGGTGTAGGTACACAACACCAGTGTGGGGGACAGGTGTAGGCACACAACACCAGTGTACTGGACAGGTGTAGGTACACAACACCAGTGTAGTGGACAGGTGTAGGTACACAACACCAGTGTAGTGGGTAGGTGTAGATACACAACACCAGTGTGGGGGACAGGTGTGGGTACACAACACCAGTGTGGGGGACAGGTGTAGGTACAAAAAACCAGTGTGGGGGACAGGAGTAGGTACACAACACCAGTGTGGGGGACAGGTGTAGGTACACAACACGAGTGTGGGGGACAGGTGTAGGTACACAACACCAGTGTGGGGGACAGGTGTAGGTACACAACACCAGTGTGGGGGACAGGTGTAGGTACACAACACCAGTGTGGGGGGACAGGTGTAGGTACACAACACCAGTGTGGGGGGACAGGTGTAGGTACACAACACCAGTGTGGGGGACAGGTGTAGGTACACAACACCAGTGTGGGGGGACAGGTGTAGGTACACAACACCAGTGTAGTGGATAGGTGTAGGTACACAACACCAGTGTAGTGGACAGGTGCAGGTACACAACACTAGTGTGGGGGACAGGTGTAGGTACACAACACCAGTGAGGGGGACAGGTGTAGGTACAACACCAGTGTAGTGGACAGGTGTAGTGACACAACACCAGTGTAGTGGACAGGTGTAGGTACACAACACCAGTGTGGGGGACAGGTGTAGGGACACAACACCAGTGTAGTGGATAGGTGTAGGTACACAACACCAGTGTAGTGGCCAGGTGTAGGTACACAACACCAGTGTAGTGGACAGGTGTAGGTACACAACACCAGTGTGGGGGACAGGTGTAGGGACACAACACCAGTGTGGGGGACAGGTGTAGGTACACAACACCAGTGTAGTGGACAGGTGTAGGGACACAACAACAGTGTAGTGGACAGGTGTAGGGACACAACACCAGTGTAGTGGACAGGTGTAGGTACACAACACCAGTGTGGGGGACAGGCGTAGGGACACAACACCAGTGTAGTGGACAGGTGTAGGTACACAACACCAGTGTAGTGGACAGGTGTAGGTACACAACACCAGTGTAGTGGACAGGTGTAGGTACACAACACCAGTGTAGTGGACAGGTGTAGGTAAACAACACCAGTGTAGTGGACAGGTGTAGGTACACAACACCAGTGTAGTGGAGAGGTGTGGGTACACAACACCAGTGTGGGGGACAGGTGTAGGTACACAACACCAGTGTAGTGGACAGGTGTAGGTACACAACATCAGTGTAGTGGACAGGTGTAGGTACACAACACCAGTGTGGGGGACAGGTGTAGGTACACAACACCAGTGTGGGGGACAGGTGTAGGTACACAACACCAGTGTGGGGGACAGGTGTAGGTACACAACACCAGTGTGGGGGACAGGTGTAGGGACACAACACCAGTGTGGGGGACAGGTGTAGGTACACAACACCAGTGTGGGGGACAGGTGTAGGTACACAACACCAGTGTGGGGGACAGGTGTAGGACACAACACCAGTGTAGTGGATAGGTGTAGGTACACAACACCAGTGTAGTGGACAAGTGTAGGTACACAACACCAGTGTAGTGGACAGGTGTAGGTACACAACACCAGTGTAGTGGACAGGTGTAGGTACACAACACCAGTGTAGTGGACAGGTGTAGGTACACAACACCAGTGTGGGGGACAGGTGTAGGTACACAACACCAGTGTGGGGGACAGGTGTAGGTACACAACACCAGTGTAGTGGACAGGTGTAGGTACACAACACCAGTGTGGGGGACAGGTGTAACACCAGTGTGGGGGACAGGTGTAGGTACACAACACCAGTGTGGAGGACAGGTGTAGATACACAACGCCAATGTGAGGGACAGGTGTAGGTACACAACGCCAGTGTGAGGGACAGGTGTAGGTACACAACACCAGTGTGAGGGACAGGTGTAGGTACACAACGCCAGTGTGAGGGACAGGTGTAGGTACACAACGCCAGTGTGAGGGACAGGTGTAGGTACATAACGCCAGTGTGAGGGACAGGTGTAGGTACACAACGCCAGTGTGAGGGACAGGTGTAGGTACACAACGCCAGTGTGAGGGACAGGTGTAGGTACATAACGCCAGTGTGAGGGACAGGTGTAGGTACACAACGCCAGTGTGAGGGACAGGTGTATGCACACAACACCAGTGTAGTGGACAGGTGTAGGTACACAACACCAGTGTAGTGGATAGGTGTAGGTACACAACACCAGTGTAGTGGCCAGGTGTAGGTACACAACACCAGTGTAGTGGACAGGTGTAGGTACACAACACCAGTGTGGGGGACAGGTGTAGGGACACAACACCAGTGTGGGGGACAGGCGTAGGGACACAACACCAGTGTAGTGGACAGGTGTAGGTACACAACACCAGTGTAGTGGACAGGTGGGTACACAACACCAGTGTGGGGGACAGGTGTAGGTACACAACACCAGTGTAGTGGACAGGTGTAGGTACACAACACCAGTGTGGGGGACAGGTGTAGGTACACAACACCAGTGTGGGGGACAGGTGTAGGTACACAACACCAGTGTAGTGGACAGGTGTAGGTACACAACACCAGTGTAGTGGACAGGTGTAGGTACACAACACCAGTGTAGTGGACAGGTGTAGGTACACAACACCAGTGTAGTGGACAGGTGTAGGTACACAACACCAGTGTAGTGGACAGGTGTAGGTACACAACACCAGTGTGGGGGACAGGTGTAGGTACACAACACCAGTGTGGGGGACAGGTGTAGATACACAACACCAGTGTAGTGGACAGGTGTAGGTACACAACACCAGTGTGGGGGACAGGTGTAACACCAGTGTGGGGGACAGGTGTAGGTACACAACACCAGTGTGGGGGACAAGTGTAGGTACACAACGCCAATGTGAGGGACAGGTGTAGGTACACAACGCCAGTGTGAGGGACAGGTGTAGGTACACAACACCAGTGTGAGGGACAGGTGTAGGTACACAACGCCAGTGTGAGGGACAGGTGTAGGTACACAACGCCAGTGTGAGGGACAGGTGTAGGTACATAACGCCAGTGTGAGGGACAGGTGTAGGTACACAACGCCAGTGTGAAGGACAGGTGTAGGTTCACAACGCCAGTGTGAGGGACAGGTGTAGGTACATAACGCCAGTGTGAGGGACAGGTGTAGGTACACAACGCCAGTGTGAGGGACAGGTGTAGGTACATAACGCCAGTGTGAGGGACAGGTGTAGGTACACAACACCAGTGTGAGGGACAGGTGTAGGTACACAACACCAGTGTGAGGGACAGGTGTAGGTACACAACGCCAGTGTGAGGGACAGGTGTAGGTACACAACACCAGTGTGAGGGACAGGTGTAGGTACACAACGCCAGTGTGAGGGACAGGTGTAGGTACACAACGCCAGTGTGAGGGACAGGTGTAGGTACACAAAGCCAGTGTGAGGGACAGGTGTAGGTACATAACGCCAGTGTGAGGGACAGGTGTAGGTACACAACACCAGTGTGAGGGACAGGTGTAGGTACACAATGCCAGTGTGAGGGACAGGTGTAGGTACACAACACCAGTGTGGGGGACAGTTGTAGGTACTATTATGATGTTGTTGTTGTTGGTCGTCCATCCTTGTGAACAACCTGACCCAAAACCCGGAGAGAGCTTATTTTGATCAGATCACCTTGGGCGCTTCTGGCACTTGGAGAGGGGCT
>WNGS01009511.1:0-19000 GCA_020271785.1 Procambarus virginalis
GCTCCCATAGATCTGCTACTGAACTGTCAGCCCAGGGTACTCTCCCATGAAGGTCTGTGTGGCTTACCTCTCTGTAGCCACTACATTACTAGTTGCCACCATTCAGCACTGATACTGATCAGATGGCTAAGGGTACACTTTTATATAAGTCTGTGCTGTTTTACCACTCTGCAGGCAATAAGAACTTCCATAGAGAACGTGGTGTTCCCTAGGTGGTACTGTGATAAACTTCGTGTATGCTCGTAGAGAAATATATAATGGAGGCACGCTTAAACACAATGATAAATGTGTGAACTTTTGACACCAATTACATGATCACACATACAATCACAAGCAATACATAATATGAAAATAAGGATAATAAATCTGGAGATCGTCAGCAACTCTTCTTCCACGACCTCCAACACTCCTTCAGCTGGGCAGAAAAGACAGGAGTCACACACTGTCACAGAAGGGCCTCTTCACCACGTCGGAACCTCTTCTTCACTGTCCTGCCGTCCACACACACTGTCCTCTCTGACAGTCATGGACATAAGCTGCCCTGCAGCCTATTCTACTACTAAAGTATTAATGTCCTATTGCCACATAAGTGAATTTTGTGGCCTATCTAGCCTACTCAGACAAAGGGGAAATGAGAGGGAAATTTGATCTACCTTTACATTCCTGGCTCACGACGCCTGTCCCTCGATGTTGTGAGGTTCCCACGCTTCCTGAGTCGATCCTTGACGATACAGGAACGTTCCACAGATCCTCAGGTGTCGTGAAGCCTTTGCGTCGTCGCTGTTCCAATCCCTGACATTCAGCTATCCCAATCCTGGTTCACCAATGGGCGCTGAGCTACTCACTATACTCACACACTCGTCCCTTCCACAAGGCGTTGCTCCTCGTCCTAGGAACGGTGTTGTCCCTCCAAAACCCTCAGTGGATGTGAACCCGGTCACAGCTAGGCCTGCCCGCCACACCTTCCAGGCCCTCAACGTCCAGCGTCGCTGCCCAGCGTCGCTGCCCAGCGTTGCCGCCGACAATTTCCAAGTTTGGCACTCCTTTGCTCAATGAAGTTGGCTCCTTTTTGCTTCCCAGAAGCGCAGGGCCTCCAATATATAAGGTGGGCTGCGATGGCCTGCTCTAATCCACTGAGAAAGGCCTGTAGAGCCTCCAATCCTTGAGAGCTGACCGAGGTGCGTCCTCTCGCCTCCACAGTCAGGTCAACTCTAACGTTGGCGGCGCCCGGGGCACTCATACTCTTTCATTTATATCAGGGCGCCAATTTCCCCTTACTTACAACTTATAATGTAACTTTCTCCCTTAACTGGCTTCCGATCTGGTTGCCACATATACCAACAGACTTCCCTGTACCTCAGAGAATCAGTAGGGAGAGTTGACATGACTCTTAAAGCAGGCAAACGAGAGAGATAGGAGAGGGCACTGTAACATACCCCTCCCCTTAAAATAAGAGTCATATCGTTTAGTAAATCTGGGAGAGGGCATCTGCTACCACATTCTCCCTTCCTTTAATGTGCCTGATTTCTAGCCAGTACTCTTGTAACAGTAGGGCCCATCTTGTCAGCCTTTGGTTCGTGTTCTTCATCCTGTGCACGAACGTCAAGGGGTTACGATCGGTGAACACTTGCACCAGTCTAGTACATCCACCCACATAGACGTCGAAATGCTTCAGTTCCAGGATCAGGGCTAAGGCTTCCTTTTCCACTGTACTATAAGCCCTCTGGTACTTTTCGAATTTCTTCGAATAGAATGCTACTGGAAGGTGAACTCCGTCCTTCTCTTTGTAACACCAATTGGTGTTTGGTTTAGTTTTATTTTATATACACATAGTTCATGAGTCACAGACAAGGATTTGACAGACGCCAGCTTGTCTGGCCTGGATCTCACACCTCTAGTGTTAATGACACCGAGTTGACCTGAGGTCAGGTCATGGGAATCTCACCTGGCTCTCGCTAATCTTATAATTGAGCCGGGTAGCCTTCAAACATGCCGACGTTTAAGGAGTGGCTGGTAGAGTGCCCCAGGCTATCTAACTTGTGGGCGGAGTTAGCCACTAGGTTTCCCAATATATACTCGGAGTGATATCGATTCGAGAGGAGAAGGACAGAAGAAGAAGCAGAGCAATAGACAGAAGAACAGCCAGCCGCGGCCAGCCGTCCACACAGGCGGTCAGCCGGCGGGGCGGGACAGTCTCTGTCAACTACAGACCACCCCTCCTCTATCCAGCTATAAGCTCAGACACTTGGTGAGTTGAACATTGAGGTGACTTGGTCGTGTTTTCTAAACAGGTGTTGTGTGATGAGCAGGGGCAGTCGAGTTGTATAGTTCTCGAATTCTTGGATGATGACGACTCACTTTGAATATTAAGCTTGAACATTTATACTTGCTTAAATTATTGATACTTACCATATGAAATATAAGTGAATTTATACATTTAACTGGTCTTTAACTTTGTTCCCTAGAGTTTTTGAGTTGAGATGAGGAAGCCTCAGCAGTTGCTGGTTTCATGATTTTAATGAATACATGATAAAGATAGAACATACTAATAATGACCTAATGATATCATCTTTTCTGAATATTGAGATTAATGAGTACATGTTTAGAGTTGAAACATGGTAATAACGAATATTATGGTGATACGGACAAGTTCCATTCCTTGTCTTGTATGTAAATGATCTAGAATGGATGGTGGCAGCATTTTCTATTTACTATTTTCTACTTCTACTATCTACTTTCCTATTTCTACCTATCTACCCCTCCGTCTACCTCTTCTACTTATCCTACTCACTTCTTACTTACTCGATATTCTCATTTCCCCCCCCCCCCCGTTACATCTTGAGCTAACATGGATCCAATCCCCACGTCACTAGCGTCGACGTACAAGATAAAGTCTGACTCGAAGTCGGGCGAAATCAGCACTGGCGCTTCGGTTAATAACGCTTAGTCTTTTCGAAGGACTCCTGGCATGCTTCCCCCCACTTCCATCTAACGTTCTTAGATAGCAATTCAGTCAGAGGGTGTGCCACTGTCGAGAAGTTCTTGAAAAATCGTCTGTAGTATCCGATCATCCCTAGATATCGTAACAATTCTTTTCTCGTCCTGGGATTCGGATATTCTTTGATTGCCTTCACTTTCTGGTCAACTGGAGTCACTTTCCCTTGACCCACGACGAAACCTAAGTATTCTAATCGGGCCTTTCCGAATTCGCTCTTGGCTAGATTAACTGTCAGGTTCGCTTCTTCCAACCATTGGAATAACTCCGTCAGTCTATTCATGTGTTGTTTCCAGCTATCAGCGTACACCACAATATCGTCTATATACACGGCGCAACCTTCCATCCCTCTTAGCACTTCGTTCATCATCCTCTGGAAACAACTTCCGCTGTTCTTCATACCAAACGGAAGTAGTTTATACTGGTACAATCCGTCTGGAGTAGCAAACGCTGAGATCTTTCTCGCACTCGGAGACAAAGGGATTTGATAGTATCCTTTCAGCAGATCGACCTTGGTGACAAACCTTGCGTTTCCCACTTGGTCGACGCAATCACTTATCCGAGGCATCGGGTGAGAATCCGACACGGTTATGGAATTCACTTTTCGATAGTCGGTGCAAAAACGATATGATCCATCACTCTTCTTGAACAGCACACAGGGCGAGCTCCACTCACCATTGCTGTGCTCAGCGAGATCATTCGCTAACAGATATTCCACCTCCTGTTGCATGATCTTCCTGTTTTCAGGACTCACCCGATAAGCGCTCTGCTTGATTGGCTTTCCTTCGCGCACGTCCACCTTGTGCACCACACTCTTGTGCCGTCGGGGCACATCCGTGAAGAGCAACGTGTTCCTTCGTGACAGGGTCACTAGATCTCTCCTTTTCTCTTTATCCAGATGACGCAGCCTCTCTTCTAGATGTACCAAACTCTCTGTATTTGACAGGCGTGTACCATCAGCACGGGCCCACTTTCTTTCCTCTGCTGGCAACACTTGGCTCATCTCCATACACAGAGCCAATTTCCCTCCTTGTGACTGTGTTGCTCCCTTCACTCTCGCACTCTCTTGCTCCTCTGGGAAGTATGGCTTCAAACGATTGATATGACATACCTGTGTCTTGTTGGAGCGATTTGGCTTGCCGATCTCGAAACTTACAGGACCCACACGCCGAACAACCGAATATGGACCACCAAAGCGTGATTCTGTCACTCTACCTCTCCCAGGTAGCAACATCATCACTCTGTCTCCTGCCTCGAACTCCCTTGGGACAGCCTTCTTGTCGTACCAGATCGACATCTTCTCTTGAGCAATCTTCAAGTGATCAGCAGCCAGCTCCTTCGCCGTTTTCAATCATTCGTGGAATCTCCGCACATACTCTTCCACTGTCACTAATGTTTTCTCCGCCGTCAACTGCTCCTACAGCACCAATAACGGGCTCCTTACTTTGTATCCAAACACTAGCTGGAATGGAGAGAATCCCAGAGACTCAACTATAGCATCTCGGATCGCGAACAGGGCTGGACAAACAGCCTCATCCCATTCCGCTCCCTGTTCTGCACAATACACTCTTAAGATGGTCTTCAGAGTGGAGTGGAACCTCTCAATCGCTCCCTGCGATTGAGGTCTATAAGGAGACGATCGTAGTTGGGCTATTCCCCAGCTTGCAATAGCTTGCCTAAACCACCTCGACTGGAAAACGCTTCCACAGTCGGACTGGATCTCCTTGGGGCACACCTACCCAAGCAAAGAACCGCTGAAGGTGTCCCATGACGCATCTCGATGTCACCTTCCGCACTGGCATCGCCTCTGGAAATCTCGTCGAAGCACACATGATGGTCAATAAGTAATTATTCCCTTTTCTGGTCTTAGGTATTGGTCCCACGACGTCGATTATTAGGCGTTCAAACGCCTGGCCGAACGCAGGAACTAGAACCAAAGGTACTTTCGGGATGGCAGGGACGTTCTTCCCCGCTCTCTGGCACGGGAAACACGTCTTGCAAATTCTTCTTACATCCGCGTCCATGCCCGGCCAATAAAAATGTTCCCGAAGCCTGCTTAAGGTCTTGGTCACTCCCAAGTGACCCGCGGGATCCACTGAGTGTGCAAGCTTCAGTACCGCGTTTCTGTACCGCGCCGGCACCACCACCTGACGCCTCACTCTCAGCATATCATCACCCGCTTCTTCCCTAACCGGTCTCCACTGCCTCATTAGCACTCCCTTCTCCACGAAGAAGTGAGTCGGTGAATCGGGTACGGCGAGACCTCCTTCTGCCTCCCGTACCAACTCCGGAAACTCTTCCTTTTGCAGCTCACCTAGACGGGTGCGGTCAATACCTACAGGACTGGTGAGAGTAACTTGGACACTCTTATCCGACCCTTCCTCACCTGTCGCTTGTCCTCTGGCCTCCTCTCGGAACAAATGATCGAGCCCTAGGTCACCCGGCATGTTCTCTTTGGCGTGACTGGATCCGCTCACATCATCTTCCCTGACGTCTCGTCCCGACGTCACCGCACATACCGGAAATGCCACTCTCGCAATTTCCATTTCGCCACTGCTGGCGCCCGTCCTGCTGCTCTGTCGATAGGGCTCTATACACTCCTCACCTTTAATCAAATTCGGGAGAACACATCCCCCACAGGAGTCATTCCCTAGGATCACCTGAGCTTCCATCCTGGGCAGTAAAGCACAGACCCCTACTACGAGAGTCTGACAACCATAGTCCGAATTAAGAGACACCTTATGAAGGGGCATCCTCACTTGTCCCCCCAACGTCCTTATCAGGGCTTCCCCTGTACTGGAACTTCTGTAGTCCTCGGGGAAGAGGGATTCACTAACAAGTGTGAAGTCGGATCCAGTGTCCCTCAGCATCCTTGCTGGCACAGGATCAGCTCCTCTTATCTTCACCGTCCCCTCACACACAAAGGGGTGAATCCTCTTCTCCCTTATCACTGGCATATCAACTGAATTATCGTTGGCTTCTTCGCTTCCTATCCTCGCGAAAGCCACGTTTCCACCGTGCCTGGGGTGACCGCACTCCCTTGCAAAGTGTCCTCGTCCCCCACAGTTGTAACACCGACCGCCTCTTCTGGTCGACCCTCTACCAGTCACCCTGGTAGCACCAACGGTAGAGGTTCCCTGGGTCCTCCTAGGACTCCCTGTCGTCGGTTCCCGGGCAGCAGCACTCGCTCCCGAGCTAGGTCCACTGCTCACAGCTTGGGGCTTCCTCCCCATGTCCCTTGAGCTCTTGAACCGGGTTACTTCATCGGGTACACTACTCTTGGGAGAGTCCCCACCCGTCCTCGCTCCTCTTTAACTCCTAAAGTTCCCTCCCGACCTGGGGTAAAGCGAGTGTCTGGGCGGCCCCTCCCTCCTGAGATGTAGTGCCTCCTCCAGCATGTCGGCTCGGTCCGCTGCAGCCTTTAGGTCCTTAATACCTGCTTCTCTCACCCTTACTCACAACTCAGGATGGAGCACTGACATAAACTTCTCCATCACTATCAGTCGTTTGATATCATCCGCCGACTCCGCTTCCTCCGCCTTCAACCACCGTAGGAATTTCCATTCCATATCCCTGGCGGTCTCGGCGTAAGACTTTCCCGACGCTCTTGTACATTCTCTGAACCGCTTCCGGCACATCTCCGAAATCAGCCGGAATGAGTGGAGCACCGCATTCTTAGTTGCGTCGTAATTAGCACACTCTCCTAGGTCCAGCATGTTGTAGGCTTCCCGGGCCTCACCAGTCAACCTGCCCTGGACCAGAGCAGCCCAATCGTCTTCTGGCCACTCCTTCAGAGTTGCTATCCGTTCAAAGTGTTCGAAGAACACCTCAGCTTCTTGTGGTTCGAACGTAGGTAAGTCACGTTCCCTTACCTTGAAGTCATCCCGCCGTTCAGGTAGTGCGGGAAGACCACGCTCAACGCGACGCAATTCGACTTCTTTCTTTGGCTTTATCTCCTCCAGTCACAGTTGTCTCTCTCCTTCTTCTCACCGCAGCCGAGCTTCAAGTTCCTCTCGCTGCAGCCGTGCTTCTCGCTCACGCTCCTCTCGCTGCAGCTGTGCTTCTCGCTCACGCTACTCTCACTGCATTTGCGCTCCTCTCTCCTCTCGTCGCAGCTGGGCTTCCAGTTGCATCTTCATTATTTCCAGTTGCAGGCTCCTCCTACTACCGCTGGACCTTCCACTGCTCCCATGTTCACTGTGAATTCCCTCCACACTGGTAGGTGCTTGGGGTGGCTCCAGTCGGGACGGTTCACCTTGCGACGCCTCTTCTTGGGACAGCTCTCCTTGAGATGACCTTTCTTGAGATGGCTCCTCTCCCGTCGCCTCCTCTCGAGCTGTGAGCTGTGCCATGATCTCAATCCTTCGCTCCGCGACCTTAGTCGTCCTCAACCTGATCCCAAAGTGATTTGCCACTTGTTGGAGCTGGGCCTTGGTACACTCTTCCAAAATTCTCTCGTCCCTTGTGTCAATAAATTTCTTTACTTTATCCTCCTCGATCTCGATATCATCGAGCATACACGACAGCACAGACAAGTTACTAGGTACTAATTTCACCGTTTCAGTCCGTTAGCTGGTTGGGTAACAGTACCACTGAATTCACTGGCCACACTGTATTAGTACCCTGGCAACACTGTCTTGAAATTTTGGGCAACACTGTAGCTTGATTAACACACCTTGGCAACACTGTAGCTTGATCCACGCTTCCTGGCAAGTCTCCAGTTCTTGGCTACGGTGGTTCGAATCCTGGCAAGGTAAGGCCAGTTCTTGTCACGGGGGGGGGGGGGCCGGGGCTCTGCTAGCACTCGGCTGCTAGGGGCTCAAAAGGCCGAATACTCAGCCCCTCTGACTCCCGGGATTCACCGGAGTCTCCTTGGTCCCAAAGGAGAGGACCAACAATGCCCACCTCCGCAGGTCTGTGCTCCCAACACTAAAAGGGGGGGGGGTGCCACTGATTCACCCTGGAAGCCCTTCAGTCAACCACGGGGAAACTACTATCAGCAGTTCCGGCCTAGACCCGTGGAGGAGTGAAGGAAGACTCAGGCTTACCTTATAACAATAACCTCCCTGAGTCTTGCCTGCCAGACAAAAAGGTTGCAGGAACTCCTTTCCCGCCTGTCTTCTCTATCTTCTTTTTAACAATGTCGCCAGCTGGGTTATTATATCTGCACCCCAGCAATGCAGTTCAGTGGGTGTATTATATATTGTTCGTTTCCAGAATGTTGCTGCTCCCATAGATCTGCTACTGAACTGTCAGCCCAGGGTACTCTCCCATGAAGGTCTGTGTGGCTTTACCTCTCTGTAGCCACTACGTTAGTAGTTGCCATCATTCAGGCACTGATACTGATCAGATGGCTAAGGGTACACTTTTATATAAGTCTGTGCTGTTTTACCACTCTCCAGGCAATAAGAACTTCCATAGAGAATGTGGTGTTCCCTAGGTGGTACTATGATAACCTTCGTGTATGCTCGTAGAGAAATATTATAATGGAGGCACACTTAAACACAATGATAAAATGTGTGAATTTACTGACACTAATTACATGATCACACATACAATCACAAGCAATACATGAATATGAAAATAAGGATAATAAATCTGGAGAAAATAAGGATAATAAATCTGCCCACCACACCTTCCAGGCCCTCAACGTCCAGCATCGCCGCTGACAATTTCCAAGTTTGGCACTCCTTTGCTCAATGAACTTGGCTCCCTTTTGCTTCCCAGAAGCGCGGGGCCTCCAATATATAAGGTGGGCTGCGATTGCTAGCTTAATCCACTGAGAAAGGCCTGTAAAGCCTCCAATCCTTGAGAGCTGACCGAGGTGCGTCCTCTCGCCTCCACAGTCAGGTCAACTCTGACGTTGGCTCCGCCCGGGGCACTCGGTGACGTCACGGCAGGCTCTGAATGGTCGCCCGTGACCCAAGCCACCCAATCCGCACATGGCTAGCGTCCCTTCCAAAACGTCATATCTGCAGTAGGGGATACTCTTTCATTTATATCAGGGCGCCAATTTCCCCTTACTTACAACTTATAATGTAACTTTCTCCCTTAACTGGCGGCCGATCTGGTCGCCACATATACCAACAGACTTCCCTGTACCTCAGAGAATCAGTAGGGAGAGTTGATATGACTCTTAAAGCAGGCAAACGAGAGAGATAGGAGAGGGCACCGTAACAATATATATATATATATATATATATATATATATATATATATATATATATATATATATATATATATATAATTCATATATATATATAATATATATATATATATATATATATATATATATATATATATATATATATATATATATATATATATATATATATATATATATATATATATATATATGAAATGAAAACTCACACCCCAGAAGTGACTCGAACCCATACTCCCAGGAGCAACGCAACTGGTATGTACAAGACGCCTTAAACCACTTGACCATCACGACCGGACAAAATGAGGTGATAGCCGAAGCTATTTGAACCACCTCACCGCCGGCACTCGGATGGTTATCTTGGGCATAGCATTTTACCAAATCACCTCATTCTTTGGGGCACACGTGAGGAACACAAATGCGAACAAGCCTGAATGGTCCCCAGGACTATATGCGAATGAAAACTCACACCCCAGAAGTGACTCGAACCCATACTCCCAGGAGCAACGCAACTGGTATGTACAAGACCCCTTAAACCACTTGACCATCACGACCGGACAAAATGAGGTGATAGCCGAAGCTATTTGAACCACCTCACCGCCGGCACTCGGATGGTTATCTTGGGCATAGCATTTTACCAAATCACCTCATTCTTTGGGGCACACGTGAGGAACACAAATGCGAACAAGCCTGAATGGTCCCCAGGACTATATGCGAATGAAAGATTGAGGTAAATACTTCGAAGTCTCTATCTCTTTTAGGGGTCTGACTTGGTGTAGTGGGTTAAGGCATACTAGTTATGGCAGCTATTGGAAGATAGTTGTGCTTTCTGGGTTCGAGTCCCACTGGTGGGTGTTGTCTAAAGATTGTTAATCTTCTCTTGTGGTTCATGCAAGTATGTGCTTATAGCATAGACACGATTTCTCCCACATTGACAGTGGCTTGATGAAAAATGCTTGAGTAACCCCTCACTAATCTGGCGCCCTTGGGAGGTGGAGATATTTGAGGTAAATACTTCGAAGTCTCTATCTCTTTTAGGGGTCTGACTTGGTGTAGTGGGTTAAGGCATACTAGTTATGGCAGCTATTGGAAGATAGTTGTGCTTTCTGGGTTCGAGTCCCACTGGTGGGTGTTATCTAAAGATTGTTAATCTTCTCTTGTGGTTCATGCAAGTATGTGCTTATAGCATAGACACGAGTTCTCCCACATTGACAGTGGCTTGATGAAAAATGCTTGAGTAACCCCTCACTAATCTGGCGCCCTTGGGAGGTGGAGATATTTGAGGTAAATACTTCGAAGTCTCTATCTCTTTTAGGGGTCTGACTTGGTGTAGTGGGTTAAGGCATACTAGTTATGGCAGCTATTGGAAGATAGTTGTGCTTTCTGGGTTCGAGTCCCACTGGTGGGTGTTGTCTAAAGATTGTTAATCTTCTCTTGTGGTTCATGCAAGTATGTGCTTATAGCATAGACACGAGTTCTCCCACATTGACAGTGGCTTGATGAAAAATGCTTGAGTAACCCCTCACTAATCTGGCGCCCTTGGGAGGTGGAGATATTTGAGGTAAATACTTCGAAGTCTCTATCTCTTTTAGGGGTCTGACTTGGTGTAGTGGGTTAAGGCATACTAGTTATGGCAGCTATTGGAAGATAGTTGTGCTTTCTGGGTTCGAGTCCCACTGGTGGGTGTTGTCTAAAGATTGTTAATCTTCTCTTGTGGTTCATGCAAGTATGTGCTTATAGCATAGACACGAGTTCTCCCACATTGACAGTGGCTTGATGAAAAATGCTTGAGTAACCCCTCACTAATCTGGCGCCCTTGGGAGGTGGAGATATTTGAGGTAAATACTTCGAAGTCTCTATCTCATTTAGGGTCTGACTTGGTGTAGTTGGGTTAAGGCATACTAGTTATGGCAGCTATTGGAAGATAGTTGTGCTTTCTGGGTTCGAGTCCCACTGGTGGGTGTTGTCTAAAGATTGTTAATCTTCTCTTGTGGTTCATGCAAGTATGTGCTTATAGCATAGACACGAGTTCTCCCACATTGACAGTGGCTTGATGAAAAATGCTTGAGTAACCCCTCACTAATCTGGCGCCCTTGGGAGGTGGAGATATTTGAGGTAAATACTTCGAAGTCTCTATCTCTTTTAAGGTCTGACTTGGTGTAGTGGGTTAAGGCATACTAGTTATGGCAGCTATTGGAAGATAGTTGTGCTTTCTGGGTTCGAGTCCCACTGGTGGGTGTTGTCTAAAGATTGTTAATCTTCTCTTGTGGTTCATGCAAGTATGTGCTTATAGCATAGACACGAGTTCTCCCACATTGACAGTGGCTTGATGAAAAATGCTTGAGTAACCCCTCACTAATCTGGCGCCCTTGGGAGGTGGAGATATTTGAGGTAAATACTTCGAAGTCTCTATCTCTTTTAAGGGTCTGACTTGGTGTAGTGGGTTAAGGCATACTAGTTATGGCAGCTATTGGAAGATAGTTGTGCTTTCTGGGTTCGAGTCCCACTGGTGGGTGTTGTCTAAAGATTATATATATATAATATATATATATATATATATATATATATATATATATTATATATATATATATATATATATATGCAATTGACGATCAGTAAACGCTGATCATTTGTATGCGGTGTGACGATAATCTCTTTCAAGAGAGATTGAGCCTGCTCTTCCCTACATAAAGTTACTTACATATATACAAGAATAAGATGCTACTTTCAAGATACGTCTACCAGTAGCACAAAACGTTTTGACCAGGAGGCAAAACGTACTCCCCCCCTACTCCACACTCCCTCCATGCCGGCTCACTCGTCGACAACCGCAAACTACCATTCCCAGCCTGCCTGCTTCTGATTGGTGACCCGCCGACTGCACACCTGCACCTCTGCACCTCAGCGCCCTCTACCTTAGTCGATGTCTGGGCTTGAACCAGCCATTGAAGTCAGAATATCCTTGTGCTCTCAAGTTGTGAACAACCAACTGATACACGTCCTGTTTATCGGTGGAGGTTCCCAGCTAGCGCATATTCTCAGCACCTGTTATTGTCATTTTGTCTTTATATTATTCCTAGAGTAATTTATCCCTGTTCTTTATTTTTATGTTATATTTTTTGACGTGTTTGTTTGCACTGTACATAGCCAAGGGATTGTCTTTGTTTTTTATTTGCTTTCCAGTTAATTAAAGTTTCATTGTTCATACTATGTGTTTTGCGTGTCTTCCCTTACTTTACCACAGACAACATCCAAGCGGTCTATCTTTTTTTTTTGTAAATGTGACAGGTATTGACACCAGCCGTTAGTAAGACTGCCGAACATCTACACTCCTACACTTTCCCGTCACATTTCATGGGGGTCTGTCCAAGGAGCTTCAATCAGGTACTAGTACCAGAATCAACTTGTGGTAAGTGTACTTGGCTTTGATACAGTTGCTTTTCAATATTTTCAATACTTTTCATATTTATATGGTGCTGTGTGTATTGTGCATTCCGAGGGTAGCATATGGTGAGTGTTGGATAACTTTGGATTACGTGGTGACTGTAGGCTTCAGTCATTCTCTTAATTGGTCATCCCTCCCTCAGTGTTATTACTCGTGTTTACCACCTTTTGTCCCTAGGATATTTCTCACTCAGACAGATCATCATTTTGGTACCCTGGTACTTTGATTTGTCTTCGGGTCAAAGCACCCTATCTTCTGCAATCCGACCGAAGGAGGATACAGAGGGCCATAGTTCCTCTAGCACGGACTACGTTGCTGAGTTGGGACCTCAGCAGCAGTTCTCGTCACCATTAACACTCGAACCCCTACACGTCGGTCAGAGATGATGATATTTACTTAGGTAGGGTATTAGCTTTCTTTTTTCAGAGCACAAAGTTCACTAATTCTGTAAGTATCATATTTCATTTAGTGGGAAAACCCTTGCTTCTGTCCTATAGAGACTCGGCAAGGTATGCCTACATTCTTGGACTACTTTATTCACTTTTGAAGCAATTAAATGTTTCATTTGTTTTAGAAACTCAGTTTCATTTATTTAGTAGGATTTTCTTGCCCTTATTCTCTTACATTGAGTTCCGGGTACAAGATTTCCTGCGATTTTGATTGACTAATCATTTACCATACTAAAATTAACGTTAATTGTTAACGATTAAAATTCCACAGGATAGTTACCAGTTGCCACGTTATCCTGTTACTGACATTTACCATATCACCAGTATATTCATTGTACATTTATTTGCTATTTTCACCATGTTTCGTCTCCAAGCTTTTCTTAACGATCCAGCAGGTGAAATAGGGAACTTAAGTCGTGCCAAAAGGACCGAGTTACAAGCTCTTGCAACAAAAATGACTTGCACAATTTAATAGTGGATCACCTCTTAGAGGAAGGGAAGATTTACTCTGTAACTCACGAAACTTGTTCTATTGCAGATAGACATGCTCTGGCAACTATGACCCTAAAGCTCGAACTTGCAAAGATCTAGCGGGAACAACAAAAAGAAGCTCTACAAATGAGGGAAAGAGAGGCTGCCCTAAGAAAGGAAGAAAAAGAACGTGAAGCAACCCTGGCGAAAGAAGCTCTCCAGATAAAGAAAGAAGAGGCTGCCCTCAAAGAACGAGAGGCTGCCATAAGGAAAGAAGAAAGGGAACAAAGAGGCTGCCTTACTCCGTGAGAGGGAGAGGGAGCAGCTTGAAGCAAGAAAACGTGACCTGGAGATACAACAGGAGTACAGTAAACAGCAAGCTGATCGTGCTCTCGAATATCGTCGACAAGAACTAGCGTTGGAAACTACACACCACACTCAGCGCCAACAAGCTACCGCTGGTCTTCCCGTAAGTTTCAATGTCTCCCATGCAAGTAAGTTAATGCCACCATTCGTTGAGACAGAAATCGATGTGTTTTTCACCACTTTTGAGACCCTAGCTAAAAAACTTAGCTGGCCTGCAGATCAATGGTCTACCCTTCTCAGAGTGCATCTCACAGGTAGAGCTGCAGTTACTCTCAGTACCTTAGCGTCTGAGAATGACTACCAGACCCTGAAGCAAGCAGTTTTGGACACCTACCTTCTCTCCACCGAAAGCTACAGACGAAAATTCCGTGATTATCTAAAGGCAAATACCACCACCTTTCTAGAATTTGCCAATACAAAGAAAAGATATTTCATGAAATGGCTGGAAGCAGCATATGTCTCTACATTTTCAGAACTCGTCAACCTCATGCTAGTTGAGGAATTCTTGAGACGTGTTCCCCCTTCCGTCCGTTTATATTTAGCAGATAAAGAAGAAACCGACCACATCAAATGTGCGAAGTCGGCTGACACCTACAGCCTCATCCACCGGCTAAAACCAGAACCACCTTCCAGTAAGAAGTCTTGGTAGTAGTAGTAGGCATCCATCAGTCTCAGGAGACTATGGAGTTGCGCTCTGGTTGTCGGTCTGGAGTGGCCTCACCAGGGCGCAAAGCCAGGGTAGGTTGAATCGGGGGAGAAGCTGTTACCCAGGCAGCAGGTCCCCCCTCTCCACGGTGCTGAAAGTCTCCAATGGAAAGGCATATGCCAATACGATTGGTTCCAGCGCCGTCGCAGGAACTGTGAGTTCCGGGGTTGACCTCGAAGGTGATGAAGAAGGGCACAGGGACCTCCAACCCCGGAGACCACCGTGGTCGGGGCCGGAGAAGAACCACCCCATCAAGGGTATGAACGACCCCAGCCTCCTGAAGCAGAGCCTGGGCCGCACAACCCTCGGGAGGTGGACGTCCCGGTCCCGCACCTACGGGTTCCAGACAAGGATCGTCACAGCCCCTTTTCACCCGAGGCCGGCCTCCTTCAAGACCAAGTAGAAGGAAGATTGATAATTATTAAATACAACAATTATTATTAGTTCCAAAGTCTTGGTACAGTTATGATAAAGTGAGTACAGATCAAGCGAGCTCTCAATTGTATTGTAAGTATTGCAAACTCTATGGACATACCATAGATAAATTTGGGAAGGCTCAATACAAAGGCAATAATGAATCTATTAAACCCAAACCGACTCCTCCTAAGTCCGGTAAGCCTGTGATGAATGTTGGTGTTCCTGTTAATGATCTTTCTCTCTTCAGTAAACACCTGTATCCTGGAACTGTTTCTACCGACGGTACAGATTCGGAAGGACGTTTCAAATTGAAGATCTTGAGAGACACAGCGGTCTTCAGTCCATAATATTGAAATCAGCTGTGCCTAATATCACCTACACCGGGGAAACCGTCTTTATCACTGACCTCACTGTTACCACTCGCCAGAGTCCACCTGGATTGTCCCTTCGTGACCAGTGAAGTCCAAGTCGCCATCAGGGAAAGGCCTTTTCCCATGCCTGGAGTGCAACTTCTCCTGGGCAACGACTTGGCAGAAGATCTGCAGCCGTCCAACCTGATCGTCATGGGCAAACCCCAGGTGTGTACCTCTGTCATGGATAATCCCATCTTTGAGTATGTTCCAGCAGAGGTCCAAGAAAGTGATGAAGTTTCTCCTCCGGTTTAGGTGACCACCCGTGCACAAGCTGCACGACCGCAACCAGCTGACTCTACTGCTACCGCTGTCCCTCAAGACCCTCAGAATCTACCACCGAATCTTACTAGGTTGGAGTTCCGTAAGTTACAGAGGGAAGATCTTTCATTAACACCATTATTCTTCCAGGCTGAGACTCAACCTGACAGTATCCCTGGGTTCTTCCTAGAGAATGAGTTGCTCTACCGCAGATACAGACCCAGTAAGCTGAAGGAGGATGACGATTGGGCCAATGTCGAACAACTAGTGGTTCCCACCAGCCTACGGCCCGATATTCTACACCTGGCCCACGGAGCACTTTCTCACTATGGTTTAACAATACCTACCACGGAATCAGACAAGACTACTACTGGCCAGGTATGGTTAAAACGTCAAAAGTACGTACAACAGTGTCATACATGTCAGATGGCAGGTAAACCTAACATCTCTATCCCCAAGGCTCCGTTGACCCCTATCCAGGTGCCTGCGGAACCTTTCCACAGACTCATCATAGACTGTGTTGGTCCTTTACCCCGGACCAGTTCTGGCAACGCCTATATACTAACCATCCTGTGTCCTACCACCAGATTCCCCATAGCAGTTCCAGTAAAGAACATTACGGCTGCTACTGTGGTGAAACAACTATTGAAGATCTTCACCCAGTATGGATTTCCAAGAGAGGTTCAAAGTGACTGTGGCACCAACTTCACCAGTGATCTCTTCAAGAAGACACTGGAAGAGTTCAACATCACACAGGTATTGTCCAGCCCCTATCATCCTGCTTCACAGGTTCTCTTGAACGTAGTCATCAGACTATTAAAGCACTCCTAAAGAAATTTTGCAATGAAACTTGAAGGACTGGGATAACAACTTGACCTCATTATGTGCATTTTCAGAAGTCTCCCCAATGAGTCTCTAGGAGTATCTCCTTATGAGATGCTCTACGGACGTAAGTGCCGTACTCCTCTCAAAGCTTTTAAAGACTCTCTACGTAATGCCACCTTCAGTGACCCTCAGAATGTGCCCCAGTTTCTTCAAAACTTAAAACACATTCTAGAGAGAGTACGTAAATTTGCTAATGACAATCTATTGAAAGCTCAGGAGAGGATGAAGACTCATTTTGACCAAAGCAGCAAAATAAGGAAATTTAAACCAGGAGACTTCGTGTTGGCATATTT
Source organism: Procambarus virginalis (assembly GCA_020271785.1). Lineage (NCBI taxonomy): Eukaryota > Metazoa > Arthropoda > Malacostraca > Decapoda > Cambaridae > Procambarus > Procambarus virginalis. The sequence continues at coordinate 16,862 of WNGS01009511.1, forward strand.
TCCTATCCCAGGTTCTCCATTGCAAAACAAGTTTTCAGGACCCTACCGCATCAAGGAGTGCAGAAACAACCACAACTACGTTCTTGAGACTCCAGATAGGCGGCGGAAGACCCAGTTGTGCCACGTCAACCTCCTGAAGCAGTATCAAGGTACTCCCCCACTGTGTTGGTATCATATCCACATTTAAAGGTCCATACCTCCACAGTGAGACCTTCCCTGCTTCTCCTCCCGAAAGCACTAACACTGAGTCAGTGCCTTCCAACTCGGAAATCCTAACTGATCTTCATACCTATTTGCAGGACAGTAATAGTGCTCCTCTCATCAGAATCTTCAAGGAACATCAGAAGTTGTTCAGCGATGATCCACAGGAGTGTAATGTGGTTCAGCACGACATCCAGCTACTCCCTGACACCCGGCCGATTCGTCAACCTTTCTATCGAATCAGCCCTAGCAAAAAGGAAGTTATGCGTGCTGAGGTACAGTACCTCCTGGATCATGGGCTGGCCACCCCTTGTGAGTCCCCTTGGGCCTCACCCTGCATCTTGGTGCCGAAACCGCAAGGTAAAGTGAGGTTGTGTACCGATTATCGGAAATTAAATCTTGTGACTGTCAAGGATGCGTACCCATTACCTAGAATAGATGACATCCTTGACGCCATTGGTAATGCTCGGTATTTATCCAAGCTAGACTTACTCAAAGGATACTACCAAGTATGTTTGACAGAGCGAGCTAAGGAAATATCTGCCTTCAGCACTCCTTTTGTGCTTTACAGATATGAACGCCTTCCATTTGGACTATGTAATGCCCCGGCCACCTTCCAGCGAGCTGTCAACCGCGTCATCCATGGCTTAGATAACACCTACGCCTACTTGGATGATATCGTTGTGGCATCCAACACCTGGAACGAACATCTGCTCCAGCTGCAACGATTGTTCGCAAGCTCCTGACAGCCGGCCTCACCATCAACTTGGGCAAGTCCACCTTTGCTAAAGGTAAAGTGCGTTATCTTGGTCATGTGATAGGGAGTGGCAGCCTAGCTCCGTTAAACGTACACACTCAAGCCATCCAGCATTACCCACAGCCTACCACCAGGAAGCAGCTCCTGCGCTTCCTTGGTCTTGCCTCCTACTACCGTAGGTTTGTGAAGAATTTTAGTACGGTAGCAACACCATTGATCACTTTAACCAGCCCCAAGCAACGGTATCATTGGACCATTCAGCAAACCATTGCTTTTGAACAACTTAAATCTCTGCTCTGTTCTAATCCCATTCTCGCCTCGCCAGATATCACGAAGCCTTTCATCCTCCATGTCGACGCCAGTGGTACCGGCATCGGGGGCGTCCTGATGCAACAACGAGGCGAGGAGGTTCTACCTGTTAGCTACTACAGCTACAAGTTAAAACCACACCAGAAGAATTACAGCACTATCGAAAAGGAGCTACTCTCCATCGTCCTGAATTTACAGCACTTTGCATCGTACCTACAAGGTGCTCGGTCTACCACCATCTACTCGGACCACAATCCCCTACGCTTCTTGCAGCAAGCCCAATTCAACAATCAACGACTTCTACGATGGGCTTTATATCTGCAGAATTTCACCTGGAGATCTTCTACATCAAGGTTCTGACAACATCATAGCAGACGCCCTCTCCAGAGTCTATGAGGTAGAGGCAGCTCCACCTACCACTCTACCATCTGAAGAAGTAACTTCACCCGTTAGAGCAGGCTTCGGGGGAGAGTTGTGACGATAATCTCTTTCAAGAGAGATTGAGCCTGCTCTCCCTACATAAAGTTACTTACATATATACAAGAATAAGATGCTACCTTCAAGATACGTCTACCAGTAGCACAAAACGTTTTGACCAGGAGGCAAAACGTACTCCCCCTACTCCACACTCCCTCCATGCCAGCTCACCCATCGTCAACCGCAAACTACCATTCCCAGCCTGCCTGCTTCTGATGGTGACCCACCGACTGCACACCTGCACCTTTGCACCTCAGCGCCCTCTACCTTAGTCGATGTCTGGGCTTGAACCAGCCATTGAAGTCAGAATATCCTTGTGCTCTCAAGCTGTGAACAACCAACTGATACACGTCTGTTTATCGGTGGAGGTTCCCAGCTAGCGCATATTCTCAGCA